>JAQQSW010003372.1:0-14709 GCA_028646575.1 Pseudocheirus occidentalis | reverse complement strand
AAAGAAAGAAAGAAAGAAAGAACCCTGTCTACTTTCTATATTGGGCTGAAGATAGAGTCCATTAACTTGAATAATCAAGAGGAGATTATGGTCCTGTACGTTGAGGAGGAAGAAGGAACTTTCTGTGGCAAATGCTTACCTCCTGCACATTAGCAACTATAGTTATGTTTTGATGCTGAGTCAGGCACAGAAGGCAGCAGATGGTATGAACGGGGAATTATGAACAACAACAATAATAATTTTGTTCCTGGTCTTTCAGTATGTTAGTTATTCTCTGGAAATAAAATATTCAGCCATGTGAGGCAAATGAACTCCTGCAAAACATGGGATCAGTTAGTAAATTACCTCCATGCATGGACTAAATCCTGCTCCAAGATGAATTAATTGATCTCAGGACTGTGAGAATTATGTACCCAAAGAGAACATAGCTAGCAGAGGGATAAATTCTAATAGCTTTAAAAAAAATCCAGTGTTTTATTAGAAACCTAACAGTAGACATTAGGAAAAACAACCATACTTGCTGATAACTATTTGGATTAATTTCAGGGTATGTACTATAACTGCACTTTTAAAGTCCTTTCTTCTATATTAAACCCAAATAACTTTTTAATAGTGTCTATCCATACTTGCCCAATCCTTCAGAATAAATTTTGGGGCCTTTGGATAACAAATACAAGGTTGCTAACTCAGCATTCAAATACTAAAAGCTTTATAACATACAACCTAGTTTACTGGTCAAGCAGAGAACTACTTGTCTGAAATACGGAGAGGCTGATGTTCAGATTAACCACTGCTTCGCAAATACTATCCAAAGACCAAGCTATAAGTTATACAGTGATGCCAATTTGTTGCAGCAGAGAAACTCCCTTCACAAATGGATTTGTAGGAAAAACTAGAAAATCTACAATTTATCTTAATCACTAGTCACATTTTATGTCAGAAGTCTTCTGAAATCTCTATTAGTGGTTACAGAGAAGTTTGACCTGAAAGGCCCTCATACCTTGCAGTTACCTAAATTATCGAAATTAGGCAAAGTTTTTGTTCCTAGCATTACTCTGACAGGGCAGCTATGAGGTAGAATGAATGGAGTGCTGGGCCAGACATCAAGAAGACTTGCATATTAAGCTATTTATCGTCATATGAAAGCATGCTCTAAATAACTATTGAATAGAGAAATACAGGTTAAAACAACTCTAAAGTACAATCTCATACCTATCAGATTAGATATTATGACAAAAAAAGGAAAATGTTGGATGTTGAAAGGTATGTGGGAAAACTGGGACACCAATGCACTGTTGGTGGACTTGTAAACTGATCAGATCATTTGGGGAAGTGATTTGGAACTTTACCCAAAGGGCTATAAAACTGCACATACCCTTTGATCCAGCAGTACGTAATACCGCTGTTAGGTCTCTATTCCAAAGACATACCAAATAGAGGAAAAGGATATTCTTGTATAAAAATATTTTTAGCAGCTCTTTTTGTGACGGCCAAGAATTAAAAATTGAAGAGATGCTCATCCATCGGGGAATGGCTGAAACAAGATGCGGGATATGACTGTAAAAGAATATTATTGTACTGTAAGAAATGATGAACAGGATGATTTGAGAAAAAAAACTAAAAAGATTTACATGGGGGCAGCTAGGTGGCCCAGGGAATAGAACACACATTCTGGAGTTAGGAGGACCTGAGTTCAAATCTGATCTCAGACACATGACCCATACTAGCCATGTGACCTTGGGCATATCACTTAACCCAAATTCCCTTGCCTTACCCCCTCCAAAAAGAAAAAAAAAGATTTGCATGAACTAATGCATAGTAAAATGAGCAGAATCAGGAGAACACTGTACATGGTAACAGCAACACCATACAATGGAGAACTGTGAATGACTGAGCTATTTTCAGCAATACCATGATCCAAGGTAATTCCAAAAGACTCATGATAAAGCATATTACCTGCCTCCAGAAAAAAAAAAGAAAAGAAAAAGATTTTTAAAAAAACCTAATACTCTTTGAATACAGACTGAAGTAAGCTACTTTCACTTTCTTTCATTCTTTTTCTTTCATTTGAGTTTTCTTATATAAAACTACTAATATGGAAATGTTTTACATAATTGCACTCATATAACCTATATTTGTTTGCTTACCATCTCAGGGAGAGGGGGATAGAATTTGGAACTCAAAACTCTAGAAAAAATGTTAAAAATTGTTTTGATGTGTAATTGGGGGAAAAATAAAATATATGTTAAAATGAAAACAAAAGATCTGAATTTCAAAATCAGCCTTGGATACTCCCTAGATGAATTACCCTGAGTAAGTTACTAACCTCTCTAAGATAATGATTACAACTAACAGCTTTTCTAACAGTAAACTAACTTGATCAGTATTGATGCACAACTATATAAGAATAGAATTTTAAAATAGATTTTCTCATACCAAATAGAAACAGTATTCAAACTACAAGAAACAGTCAAGCAATCAACCAGCATTCAAAATATATACAACAAACAAAAGAAGTCAAAGTCATATGCAAACAGGCTGGAACATACTCATTCTGCGTTGTCTTGTTATTCCTTTTAGTTGTCCTGAAAAAACGCTTTTAGGGAGCATACAGAAGATAAGTAAACATCTCAATAATTTTATTCAATTTCAAAAAGCAATTACTTTTACCCATCTGTGCAACAGTTCACAAAACTATCAAATATAAAAAAATATGAGAAAAGTCACTTTTCTCAAGATCATTTACATTTGAACTCCATTTTAAAAAGACAAGAACAAAGAGAGGATCAATTAATCAATCAGTATTTATACATGTTTATTATGCTCAAGATACTGTCCTAAGTTCAGGGGATACAAAGACAAAAGGGAAAAGTAGTCAATTAACTAATGCTAGTTTATATACTTTATTCTTATCTAGTCCCCAGAACAAGTCTACAAAATAGGTGCAACAGGTATGGTTATCTCAATTTTAGAGACCAAGAAAACAAGTCTCATTAAGGTCAGGTGACTTGTCCAGGGACACACAGACAGTAAGCATTGAAGGCAGGATTGACAGTGATGATCATTCCAACAATTATATGGATATGGGGTTTTACCATTTGCAAATTACATTTGATTACTCCATTTGACCTTCATTCCTCTCCAGCCAGCAGTCCTCTTTTCCCCAAAGTTTCTCTATGATGCCCTGGAAATCATTTCCCCTTGGGAGCTAACTCTATCCTAGACTTTCCATATTGAAAGCAGCCTCTGTCCTTAGAGTTTTACTCTGACTGCTTCCTTCCAAAACTCCGATGTTACAGAGGATGCCCAGGCCAGCCATGTGTTCATTTATCTCCATATTCTACTCTTGACTCTCTCAGGCTTCTACAATGCTTTCATGGCATAGTATCTCCATCTTTTCTCTCTGTCTGCCCCCACCCCTTTTCAGCTTAAAAAAAATGTCTTCCCTCATTGAAATCTAAATGCCTTAAAAGCAGGAAGTATCTTCCATTCTACTTGTATTTATATTTTCAGAGTTCACACATTGCCTGGCACATAGTAGAAACTTAATAAATGCTTGGTAACTTGAATCAGCTTGACTTAAACCTTGTTGTTGTTTTGTGTTCAACTCCTTGTAACCCTGAATGGGTTTTCCTCGGCAAAGATATTGAAATCCTCACAGTTACCCTATAAAGAAGGAGAATTAAGTAATTTTCCCAGATTCACACAACTATTAAATATCAGAGGTGGGATTTTCCCCAGATCTCTGAACCTTGAAGACCAATGTTTTCTCTCTTCTGTCCCCTGGCTTTGGAGTAACTATTAAAAAAATCACAATGGGGCTATTCATTTATGGATCCTCTTGGTTTTGATACTTAGGTTGGAATCAGGATTCAAATTAACTTTTTTCACGTATACTTATCCCTCAATTTATTTCAAGAAAAAACAAAATATTGGGAAATAAATGAAATTAGCCTACTGTCTGCATGGATCAATGACATTTTCAGGTTTTGTGAATTACTCAGATGGCTCCATAGCTCTAGAACATTAGTTTTCTCCCCTCTTTTGTTGCTCGGTAATCCTCCCCATGTCTCAGGAACAGAATTGGTCAATTGCAACAATTTTATTAATTTTTTTTTCATTTACTCAGCTGTCCTATTTGAGCAAATATTTATCTCTTGGCTACACAGGTCTTCAAATTCTGGGGCTCTTGGAGCCTTTCTGCTGATATGAAGTCTTTTCTTTTTCATCTCAATACTTTTAAGTGCATTTACTTATACAGAGCCTAACAAAACAAGGTGATCAGAAACTCCTCCAGAATAGTGCAATTCCTGCAGAGGGGAGCAAACAAAGTTGATTTCTAGGCATGGCCAATGAAAGACCTACCCCTTACCAGGAAAAAAAGAGTATTTCAAAGACCTCAGATTCTAATTTGACTCCAATATATGCCTGTCTCTATTCTTGTCACAAAACACTGTCCAAATTCAAGAGTTCCTCTGCTTAAATGCCTGGGTCTGACTTAAGGAAGGCATAACAAAGTCAACAAGAAAGACAATTTTATTTTTCTTAGAACAAAATTCCCAGAAGAATTTTATTGTGTGCAATGCCACCACACAGAGACAAATCCAAACAACAATTCTTAGACCAGTTTTTTTCCCCCAATTGGTGATAGTCTTATCCATGCCAGTGTAAACACACATAAGCAGTATTGCTTAGTGGATAAGATGCTAGATAGACATGGAGTCAGAAAGGCTAGGCTTCAAAAACTCCCTCTGTCACTTATTAGCTAAACAACTAATGGAAAATCATTTACTCTCCCCAGGCCCTCAGTGTACTCCTCTGTTCTACCCACCACAGAGAGTTCTCTGAGAAGCAAATGAGACAAATTACATAAATCTTTTTGAAAATCACTAAGCATTATGCTAAGGTCAATTATTACTATTACCTAAGTGCTCTGTAATGAAATCAGTTATTACCACTTATCTAGCATCATGCATCTAAATCAATGACCGTGGCACTGTGAGCAGATTAAAAGGCAACCAAAGTTGTCATTCTGGCTCTTAAAAACTTCATCATCTAGTGGACAGGACTATACCAATTAAAGTGCAAATATACATAGGCAATTGTCGTTTCTCCATATAAAAGGGATGAAAAATACAACTTAGAAGGCAGACACAGGAAAATAGTAACTTGGTGGTTCAAAGGGGCTCTGGAGAAGACTGTGAGAGAAAAGTAAACCTATGTATGTGATATGTGTGTGTATGCACTTACATACACAAGTAAGATATGTAGAGATGATATAGAGACACATCTGTTTAGATACTCTAAGCACCTATAACTTTATACACACATATAAAGACAACATCTACCTAGTTCTAGAAATCAGAATCTGAGGCCCATAGAGGTTCAGTCACTTTGCACAGGGAGTAAAACGACAGTAGACTGATTCAAACCCATGTCCTCTAGGTCCAAATCACAAGCCCTTTCCAATATGCATACTGCCTCCTGCCTTTTGGGGTATTTATTCTTCCTCATCAGTAAAACAGAATAAATCTTCCCCATCCTCAAACCTGCCTGTCCATCCAATTTCTCAATTCTATTGCAAGTTGTTGTTGCTGTTAAGCTGTATTTGATTCTTCGTGACCCCATGGACCATACTGTCCATGGGGTTTTCTTGGCAAAAACATTGGAGTGGTTTGCCATTTCCTGCAAGGAGAAGTTAAGTGACTTACTCAGAGCCACACAGCTAGTAAGTCTCTGAGACTGGATTTGAATAAAGGTATTCCTGATTCTAAGCCCAGTGCTCTATATTGCAACTACCACTATCCTAACCATTCCAGCTCAAAATCTCAGTTATCTTTGATTCCATCCTTAGTCCCACAGTAACCAGCTGTGAAGTGATGCCAATTTCACATTTCCCTATTCCTCATATTAATTCCCTGCCTCTTACTCACACTGCCATCACTCCACTAGTGGTAGGCCTTCCTCAGCTCTCCTCATCTTGAAGCTTTATAATATTATAAAATTGGCCCCCTAATTCTAGTCTCCACCCACTCAAACACACTTCAGTACACAGATAACATGCTGTTGTTTTTTAAAATCTAATTACCTTCCAAGGCTTAACCTATCTCAGTTACAGTTTCTTCATCTTTATAATGGGTATTATAATAATACCTGTATCCCAAGGTTGTAGTAAGGATCAAACAAGTTAACAAGTGAAGCGCCCTGCAAATATCTAAGTGCTGCTGTGCAAATATTAGCCATTATTATTATTACCAATGTATCAAACATAAGCTCCTCAACCAAGAAACCCTCCATAGTCTGGCTCCAACCAACTTTCCAAAACTTTTCCCATATTACTTCCCTTTGTTCAATACTGTTCCAGTTATAATGGCTGGCTCTATCTTCCCCAGTGTTCTTCAGAGCTGCCCAGGTCCTCATATGTGGATAGGCTATCCCGCATACCTTGAATATTCTCTCAGTAGCATACGTGTATAGCATCATAAATAGAGATCTGGAGGGGACCTTCGTGTCAGCAGCCCCAACCATCTCACTTTACAGAAGAGGAAACTAAACCCTAAAGAGGGTGAAGTCACAAGGCTGACTTCAAATGCAGTGCCTTAGCTGCCATGTCATACCCCAACAAAAGAAGGCCATGGAAGGTGGGAAGGGCCCAGCACCTGACCTCTGCACCTGGATAGAAAGATTTATACATGCATCTGGAGAGCCCAGTGAATTTCTTGTCTGTTACCTTAACCCCTTCACCAGGAACCCTTGAAGGAAGAGCCTGTCTCATTTTGGGATCTGTATCCCTAAGAATTGGGGGCACTGTGCCTACTATGACTGCCCTTGGTCATAAGGATCTGAGTTTCAGATGACTTTATGACTGTATGACTCTGGGAAGTTACTTGAGTGCTCTCAGCCTGTCTCCTCATCTATAAATTGGGGATAATAATAGCACCTCCCCGAAAGGGTTCTTGTATCGATCACATGAAGGAAATGTTTTGCAAATTTTCAAGTGCTACATAAATGCTAGCTATTATTGGTTACACCTAGAACATAGCAGAAATTTATAAATGTTCGTAGATCAACCCTTACTCAAATTGATATAATGATTTTTCACTCTTCTGTCAAAGCCTAGAGCAGATTTAACCTCCTTGATAAAGATTTCTCCAATATCCCCACCTTCCACTCCCAAAGCGATCAGTTCTTATTGACATTTTCCTAGAATACTCCCTTTGGCTCTGACCACTGTGACAATCACAACTAAAAGTGAATCACCTTTATTTGTCTACACATCTCCCCTCGTCACCACCACCCACCCACTAGTTCACACACACACAGAGGGCAGAAGTATTTACTGTTCAACTTTGTATCCTGTAGATTGGCCGAAAGTCCTTGTATATAAGACCCACTTAATGAATTTTTATTGACTTGGATTTGTTGTTGAAGAAAGACAGCAAAGAAAATGAAGAAACCTAGAAATCAATGGATTTCAGTGTCCCATGGGCTATTACTTGAAACAAGATAAATGGTAAAATGTTCATCTGTTAAATCATAAGCTGGCTATTTGGAACATCTAAATTTGTAAAATTGCACTGCAGTTTAATAATCCAATGCATATTAAGAAGGAAATATAGAATTATTTCATATCACAAATATTTATCATATATGCAGAGATCTTGAGTGAAGGTCTTTTGACAAGTATATCAATATAGAAATTATTTTGATGCATAGAAAATGTGTGAGGTTGATTTAAAATATATTAGCCATGGTCATATGGGATACAAACATGACTATCAGTTGAAATTAGAACATGAAAAGATATGCATGTGTACAAAGGCAAATATTTTCATACAACTTATTCCACACATGTTGGGTGGTTCTTTAACCTATCTGTGACATTAATAAATATCAGATGTGTGACTCTTCATAAATGTTGGTTGATTTTCTAATTGTCCTGGCTCATCTCAAATAGCACATTCTACAGAAAACTTTCCCTGATCCTTGTGTCTACCCTATCTCACCTCTACCACTCTACAGTTTATCTTTAGAATGTAAACTCTTTGGCTATAAGCACTGTTGTATTATTGTACAAGCACCCTTGGTGCCTACTACAGTGCCTTAACACCTAGGTGCTTCATAAATGCTTTATTGATTGAATTCCCCTCCCTAGGGCTTATTAAAGATAAGTAGATATCAATGGCAGACAAATAGAGGATCTATTGCTACTGTCTCCTCAGACAGAATGCAAACTTCAGGGCAGGAACTGTTTCCCTTTTGTCTCTATAATACCAGCCCCCAGCATTAGTGCCTGGAACATGGTAGGCACTTAATAAATGATTGTTGTCTCTTAACTGATTGACTGACTGTGATTTTGAAGGCCTCTTAGAGCTAGAAATCTGAGTCCTGATTTAAGAATGGTTCTAATGGGGGTGAGTAGGTGGTGCAGTGAACAGAGCACTGGCCTGGGAGTTAGGAAGACCTGAGTTCAAATTTGGTCTCAGACATTTAACACTTACTAGCTGTGTGACCCTGGGCAAGTCACTCAACTCCAACTGCTCTGCCTTTCCCTCTCCAAAAAAGAAAAGTGTCTAACAAAAGTCTGTTGGTCATCTTTGGAACGTCCTAATTGAATCAGTAGAGGCTGATCACTAAAGGCTTGTCCCAGGTGGAGGATTTTTTTTTCAGCCATAGGAGCTGACAAAGGTTGTCTGCTCTGATTAAGGGTGGTTGTTTTTTGTATAAGGAAAGAATGCTCGTAGCACTGAAATCAGAGATCCATGAAACAAATGAGTATGTATATCTGTACATATGTATATGTACGTGCAATATTGTGCACCTTGAAAAGCATCTTGCCCATAATTATTCATTCATGTAATCTTTTATATGTAAAAGATAAAATGAAATGTCTTGCTCACTGCAAAATATTCTTTCCAGTATCCATTATTTGAATAGCAAAGTCTTTGTACCACACTTTTCTAGTTTTCAAAATATATTTAACAAGCTGAAAAACAACCCATTAAAAGGTACTAAAAATAATTTGCATTTTTTATGAACATCTTAAGGAAACAAAAAAACCCTTTGGACCATTTAGTAGCAAATCTTAAGGCAAAAAAATAAAAAATAATCATTTTTTCAAAAATGCTATGAAAAACTATCCAAACCTAATTCATTTTCAGCTGGTGTAGTCAGGAGGTGCACACACTTCCCCCTCCCCCATTCCCAAAGTGTCTAACTTCAGCAGTGGCTCTGCCTAACAATTGTACTACGGAAAATTCCAATGGCTGTTCTGACTGTAAATCTCTTGGGTAACATGCTAGGATTAGGCTGCATTAATAGGCTCAGAAGGACTGGGTAGATAAGGAAAATGATGGATTTCTCTTAAAGTAAAGGAAAATACTTAAAACCATAACTTAATGGAAGTGCAGAAACTGATCAAAATGTAGGTGAATGTAATCTCTTTATGTACTTTGTAGGTTGTACATGTTGATGAAACTATCCAATATTTCTATTCATTTCAATTCAAGAAAGTTCAATTGTCTAAAGTGGGAAGATTATTAAATTATTTTTTTCTAAAGAGAAATACATTTCTGGGTTAGATGTTCAGTAACAATTTATACCTATGTTTATAAAAATATTCTAAATGATCCTTGTTATAACTGGAGTAAAAACTTTTTTGGCAGATAAAAATATGACATTCATTATTTAGATCAGTGATTTTGAAATGCTGTTGTTTTACTTGTTTACAAAAAAATCCAAATTATCAAGATGATTCTCAGTAGAAAAATAAAGTCTGGTTACCACAAGATTTTTATGTGTACATTCAACACACTATAAAAATAAAGTAAATAAAATTATTTCACAGGCCAGTAATAGAGAGAGAAAATGTTTCTGAAATTTCCCTCACAGATATATCACAATCAAATGGGGAAAAAAATCTTTCCTAATGAAATACTCTTCTTGATCCTTCAAAGTTCTTTTTAAAAACTTGACTCAGGGTTTGAAAATAACTTTGGGCTTTGAAATGATGCCCCATCAGAAAACCAGTTTTGACAAGATCTACCACGTGGGAAAAACTTCAAATGTGGTTCCAGCTATAGAGTGATTTTGCTTGCCAAGGATCACTTTAGCTATATAAAAAGAAACCTCACCAACAGACTCACTACTGGATACTATTCATTCATTCATCCATTCATTCATCCATTCTTTTTTCTTTATGTATTTATTTCTGGCTATGGCAACCTATGAAAAAAAGATGAATATAAAAATGGCCCTTGGACTTATATAGGCTTCTACTGCATCTTCAATGATGGTAAAAGAGTAACAGAAAAAGGAGAAGACAATACTAAGAATCATGCAGTTTTGAACGCTTCTACAAATATCAACATTAGTTCTATAAATGTGAGATTCTCTTTCAATAAACAATGAGAAGGCACAGAATAGTAGGAACTGAATCATATGAATCTTGACATTCTCATTACAAACAAAACAGGATGATAAGTGGAAGTAGTAACTAAATTGAAAGATCCTTCAAAGATTCTCCTTGGAGAGACAAGTAAAAAGAGTTGGTGGAATTGGTTTTATCATGTGTCTAGAAACAATCACTTCATGGGACACTTGACCATCTTCTATTTCAGTGATCTTGAAAAATTTTTGCAAAATACAGACCAGCATGGAATAAATGCAACTCTGTTGCAGAGGACGAGGAAGAAGATATTGCTAAGACTATCCTATTTAAATGAACATATATTTCAGCATTGGAAAGACAGTAAAAACTATATCTGAAGTTGTAAATTAGGAGGAAGAAAAATGAAGAGGGGTCACAGGAGTGGAAGACCTCACGGGTCTTTTGTGGTACAATGACTTTGCTGTAAGTGAGCAAGGAAGACCTCATTGCCTCACACCTATTCATCACAAATATGTTCTTTAAGAAAATAATGGGAAGGCAGTAACAACGTCCACAAAACAACACTTCGTGAGAAACATTACATCCTAACAGAAAAGAAACAAGTTTTAGCAAGGTGAAAGTCATTTCTTAATCAGCTCTTTGTGTACAATATTTATTAGAGGAAATATAAGCACTGATATGAAATTAGAAGAATAAAAATTAGAAGCTACAACATTCAATTGAGCTAACTTCAATCTGCCCAATTTGAAAGATCTCTTAATATAGAAAATTGGAGAAAAATAAAAGATCAGGCATTACAGAGACCATCACAATTTCCTGAGGATATTTAACTAGCTTAAGTTGATTCTAAGTACACCAAAATAATGTGTAAGTCACCTTAGCCAACAAACACAAACAATTTGCTCTCTGGAGGACCTCATATTCTATAGGAAATAATTCTTATATTAGGACTTGGTTCTGGACATCCACCACAATAGTGCAGGGAAGGGTAATTTTTTTTTAATTCAAAAAAATTTGTGGAAAAGGATGGATTATGGAAAGGGAAAATTACAAGTAATATTTCCTCACATAACAAAAAGAAGTGGCAGGGGGAGGGGCAGTTGTTTATAGATAGCTTGGCAAGAGAACCAATGAACAAATAACACATGGAAAGAATTTAAATGATAAAACTGGACAAAAAAAACATGAAAAATGAGGGAAATAATCTAACAATATTCTTATAAGTATTGGTAGTGAAACCATCACATTTGGACTGTACTTTCACAGTACACAACATGCTAAATGGAAAACTGGAAATCGCACAAGAGAAAACCAAAACCAAAACAAAATTCCAATGACTTTCCAAATTCTACAAAATCTTTATGAGAACAAGCTATAAATGTATCAAGAGTAACATTGATCAATGAATGTACTGTCAATGGAGTTAATTCCATAAGAGAAGTGGAATAAACTAGATTAACAGAAAGATTCTATGACCAGAGAAGTAAGTGGGTGTAACCAATAACATAACCGCATGTTCTACTGATAGCCACACAATATCTTCAGAGACTGAAGAAGGTTCCCACAATGTTGGGTGAACCCCTTTTAATGATTTATAAGAGGATATGGACAGGATGCACTCAAGCTAAGATGGAGTTGAAAGGTTCTATGCATACCACTAGAGGAAGAAGGCATATTTGTGAGATCATAGATGAGGTTAGAGTATCAGAATACTTTTCTTAGTCTTGAGAAGGTGGTGAATGATCCACTGCTTCATTTAAGAGAATGAAATAAAGGATGCCAACACAACACAGTGAAATGATTGCTAGATTTGGAGTGAGATGTTCTGGGTTCAATCCCAACTCTACCACTTACTACCTAATGTGACAGACAAGTCCCCTAACCTCCCAAGACTTTACTTTCCTCATTTATAAACACTGAGCTTGTTGGTTTGGATGGCTTCCAAGGTTTTGTCCAGTTCTGAATCTGTGATCTATGAACGCATTACTCAAAAGCCACACTTGTGTACTGGCATAGATAATACACGTAACTTTCTGATATTTCTGAAGGAATTTCTTTATTCCAGTGAGAAATTCATGTTCCAAGAGAAGATTAACACAGGGACAAACTATAGTTCCTGTGCAATGAGTATTGAATACACATAATTTCACTAATTCATTAAATGAGAAAAATCTATTAAACATTATTTGCAATATCTCCACATGTACAAACTATATATAATATATATAATGCATAAATGCAAATACCTATATCTACATTTATATGGGTATAATGAACACAACGCCTTTTGAAAATCTTAAAGCATGCTCAATTAGAAGTAGATAGGTGGTACAATGGACAGAGTGCTGTGTCTACAATCAGAAAGACTCATTTTCCTGAATTCACATCTGGTCTCAGACACTTGCTAGCTGTGTAACTCTAAGCAAGTCATCGAATACTGTTTGCCTCAGTTTCCTCACCCGTAAAATGGACTACAGAAGAACGTGGTGAACCAATATCATATGTTTTCCAAGTAACATTACCAAGAAAAGCCAAACTGGGTCACAAAGAGTTGGACACAACTGAAAAATGATGCAGTCAATTAACAATATTCACAAGATATTTGCCAACTAATTTTGTAAACAATTAAGCTCCAGAAAACAATATTGCTCACATTATCATCATAATCAATAAAAATTTATTCAGTACATACTATAGCCAAGACAAAGAATGGAAAAAAAAACCCAATAAGTTTGATGCCAGAATATAGGGTTTGTGACTCCGAATTCAGTCTTTCTCCTACTTGGCAACACAAACATACCAGAAGTTTGTCCTGAATTCAAAGGCCCAGGTAATTTTTCTCAACAGAATAAATTTTAAAAGTGTACAAAAGTGTACTAAATTGCGACTAAACTCCTCTGCACAGCTTTGGTATTCCTTAGTAATCCGCTTGCACCTTAAACTATCTTCGACATGTTCTGTCCACTCTCCTGGGAGTGTGGCCTCCTTCTTTGCCAGTAGTTTGTTCCTGGAAAACAGGCCTGTCCTTATTTCCCTGCTTTTGTTCAGAACACCATTCATGCTGTTCCCTCCAGCTGGAATGCTTTCTCTTTTCCCCATCTCCATCTTATGGAACCTCACACAGGCCTGATCTCACCTGCAAGCTTTTCCCAACTTGCCTGGCCTTCACTTGCCTTTTCTCTAAATTCTCATACAAAGACATCATCTTAGGAGATGGTTAAACACTTGACTATATCATGTCTGGACTTATTTACTAAATGGTTCATTTGGGTTGGTAGCTTTCTAGTCTATAAGCTCCATGAGGTCAGGGACAATGTTTCCAGTTTCCTTTTAATCCTTTACAATATGCAGCAAAAAAAATAAGTATGTATGAGGGGGCCAATAAATAATCTGTTATTGATGGGCAATCAACAGAATAATAATAATGGAAGTGCTACATATATACATATCTGTGTATATATGTATGCATATGTGTGTATGTATATCCATACTAATCTATGTATCTATATCCATCTAAGCCTCACAACATCCAGAAGAGATAGATAACACATGTAAAATGCTCTCCATTTTAATATAAAATTGAGCTCTGAAGTGAAATTACTTTCCCAAGGTCACACAGCTAACAACTCAGTATGGGATTCGTCACCTTACTGACTTCAAAGCTTTTTCAACTACACCATCCTTCCTGTGACTGATATTAACAGGCAAATATTGGATGTATGTATTGAACAAAACCAGTTAAGGAAATATTTGGTTTATAGGTAACAATGTCTAGGGTATCAACAGAAGGGAGTGATTCACACCTATCAGAGTCCTACTGCTAGAATAGATGTTTCACCCTTTCATTGCAGAGCTAGCTGTTTTCTTGGATATGGTTGTCTAGACCTAATTGGCTTTCTGGATTTCAAATTTCCCTATGCATCATGTCAAATGAGTTTTCACCTCATGTTGACATCTATCTCAGCAGGGGCATGACTATCTTTGAAACACTACATGTTTCCATTTTAACCCTACTGTAGCTTAGGCTCCTAGTCAGTTATTTAAGAATCTTTGAAAAACAGGAAATTTGTTATACTGACTGTCCCCCTCCCCCTCCAGAGCTACAACCCCCTAGAAACACAGCATACCTCAAACACATTACTATTTCTCTCCATCTAGCTCTCTGTCTCTCTCCCCCTCTACACAGACACAGAGACACACACCATTATTTTATTGAATAGAGAATCTTCTTTCTCATCCCCTAGCATCTTTAATTTATATCACACAACTGTTAAAGTAAAAAGTAAAAAAGAGAGAAGAAAGGAGGGAGGAAAAGAGAA
>JAQQSW010003371.1:0-14709 GCA_028646575.1 Pseudocheirus occidentalis | reverse complement strand
TCCTGCCTCAGACACTTTCTCTCTCTGACATCAGGTAAGTCATTTAACCCCTTTCTGCATCTGTTTGCTAATCTTTAAAATGGGAATAACAGTAACACTTCTTATGGTGCAGCTAGGTGCCACAGTGAATAGAGAGCCGGCCCTGGAGTCAGGAGGACCTGAGTGCAAATCTGGCCTCAGACACTTAACACTTACTAGCTGTGTGACCTTGAGCAAGTCACTTAACCCCAATTGCCCTGCCTTTCCTCCGTCAAGAAAACCAAAAACCAAAAAACAAAACAACCCCCTACCTCTTTCACAGAGATGGTGTGAGGATCAAAGGAAAATACATAGCTACATACACATGTAAATATACATGAAGGAAACACATGTATTTATTAAATTTCTGCTATGTTCTAGACTCTATCCTATACAAGGTGGGGAACCTATGTCCTTGAGGCCACATGTGGCCTTCTAGACCCTTGGCTGCAGCCTTCGGACTGAGTCCAAGTTTTACAGAACAAATCCTTTTAGTAAAGGGGTTTCTTCTGCAACACTTGAAAACATAGAGGGCCACATGCGGCCTTGAGCTTGCAGGTTCCCCACTCTTGTAACTGTGTTAAGCACTTTATAAATATTATCTCATTCAAGATATTGCTTTAACAATAATGTAACTGGCAAACCTTCAGGTGCTATATAAATTATTACTCTTACAATCTTCTACCTTATTCTGTGCATCAATTTCATATTGATCATCTATCTTTGTTCTGACATTTCCAATCCAAAGATTTATACTTTGCAGAGAATAACTAACGTTTATACAGCACTTTAAGACTTACAAAGTGCTTTAAATATGTTATTTGATCCTCAAACAATTCTGTGAGGTGTTATGATTAAAATTAAAGTGAGCCAGAAAGTTCTAAATGCATTCAATTTATTGATAAGGCTAGCAATTACCAATAAAAAGGATCTCTCCACTCCTTAGTCAGTCAAAAGACCCCAAGGTAGCTTTCATATAGTTTTGGGAAAAGAACAAAGAACAGGAAGCATAAAACAATTTGATTGGTTACAAAGTATAAGTATCATAAATGATGGAAAACAAAACAACTGGATGAAAGTCAGATATGTGGGAGCAACAACAGCCCCTCCTTACATCCTTGTGCTATGGAAAGCTCATTAGTAGAGTCTACCTGCATGGAGGACAGTCCAGACTTTCTTGAAGGACAGACAGCGTGGCAGAGATAACCGATGTCCTGGTACCTGCCTGCATCTTGCAAGGCTTATTAGCAAGATGATAGATCCCCCTTAATTGTACATGGACAGAAACATGTGTAGAGACAATATATTTCTTTGAATAAAGGTGATTTGGGGGATAACATAGCTCAGAGAGAAGCTGAACTTCTGAAGTCAACTCAGCAACAAAGGCAGTTTTATAACATACTGGAGTGATACAAAATAGAATCAATTACAAAACAGAATCAGAACCAATTTTATTTTCTCAGATATAGGTACTATTATTGTCCCTGTTTTACAGACGAAGGAACTGTAATTAAGAGGTTAAGTGACTTGCCCAGGGTCATACAGCTAGCAAGTATCTGAGTCAGGATTTGAATTCAGGTCTTCCTGCCAGCAGGCCCAGCACTCTGCCCACTCTGTCCCCTTGCTGCCACTGAACTAGACTCAAAAGTTAAACTATACTATTTTCTCTCTTTAATCTTTTTGTGTATTCCCTTACACCCCACACAGCAACTGGATCCCTTGATTTTCCTCTTTTTTCGAATACAACTAAAACAAGAAAAAGCGAATACAAAGTTTCATTTCCATAGCTTTCCTCTGCATCTCATTCTGAGCTTTAGCACTCCTCACACTGTTCTTACTGGATCACAGAATACTTTTCTATACATACTTCCATATCTACCTTGTTCCATCTTATGTTCCTGTTTTCTTAAAATCTCCTGGAATGCAGCAATCTGGCCTCTCTGATCACACTGGCTTTGTTGGCCAAATGAGATTTGCTCCATGGTGTCTGAGATGCTGGTGCCCTGGAAAGTAACATGGAAGGGAAGTTCTTGGGGGACACAAGTTCTGCTTTGGATATTTAGATACCTAAAGGAGATGCCATTCTAGATGTTCAAAAGGCCTTTGGTGATGTAGGGCTGGAGTCTAGTAGAGTTGGGTATAGAGATCTGGGAATTAAATGCATAGAGAGAATGACTGAATTCAAGGAAGCTAATGGTCTCACCAGACAAGATAGAATAGAGGAAAGGGCCTCAGTTTTCTCAAGGGCAAGAGCAGGCCGTAGCACATATACTTATGGATATTGATTATATTATTATATATTATTACATGCATGTATTATCATGTATATATGATATCATATATATAATATTATATATGTTACTATATATATGACTGCAAATCACTTGAAGCTGAGGATGACCCAAAGGGTAATGAGGAATTCAGAGTTATCTGTCACTCTAATGTTCACAGACACACTTTATTTACATTATCTCAATACAAGTTCACAACAACAATCCTGTAAAGTAGGTACTCTTCTTATCTTCATTGAGCAGATGAGGAAAACAAGGTTTACAGAGGTTAAATGACTAGGCCATGGTCTCTGTAGAGACCTGCCCTCCAACACCTGTACTCAGTGGACAGCAAGTGCCACAGTGCTTCTCTGGTGGGGGTGGATCTAGTCTGGATCCTTGTCCCCAGACATCATAACAATAGCTAACATTCATGTGGCCTTTTCATATTTTCAAAGAACCTTATACATTTCACTCTCACAAGAACTCTGGGAGGAGGTAGTTCTGTCCTTATCCTGATGTTATGGATAAACAAAGTGAGAAAGACAGAGGTTAAGTGACTTCTCAGAGTCACACAACTAGGAAGGGTCTAGGGCCATGTCTGAACTCAGGTCTTCCTGACTCCAGCTCTAGCCCTGCCCGCAGTGTCACCAAGCTGCCTCCTAACACATCAGGAATTCTTGAATGGTAGAGAGATGTTTCCTGGTGAGGATTTCTGACTCATTTCAATACTGTGGATTCTTCCTTCACCACTTATTCATTAAATGAGTGAATGAATGAATAAATGAATAAGCATTTATTTAGTACACGTCAGGTAATATGCTGAGCCTGGAGATTCAAATCGAAAAGAGAGACAGTCCCTGAGTTCGAGGAGCTCATATCCTAATGGGGAAAGATAACACATGTGGAGCAGTGGTGCCAGCTATAGGTAAAGCTACAGGTATGGTAAGTGGATCAATAAGACATTGAAGTGATGCAGTCTTTCTTGAAAAAAACAGTATGCAGTTTTAATTATTGTCCCCACATAGACATAGTGGCTAGAAAGCTGGCCTTGGAGCCAAGAAGGTCCGTATACAAGTCCTGTCTGTGACACAGACTTGCTGTGTGACCCTGGGCAATTAACTTAACCACTCAGTGTTCTAGGTACTCTCTTAAACTCTCTGTTACAGACTTAACAGCAATTGGTGGGGAGGGGAAGGAGGTAGGATTTTGCAAGTGGATGCAACACCAGTTGCAGACCAATGCAATCACAGGTCCAGTGCCTGTCCCAGACTAAGAGCTAGAAAGCTGGTGAGCTTGGAGGTACAGAGATAGTGCATCTGGCTAGTCAGATTGAGAATTCTCCCAAATCAGCACAGCCCCAAGGTACAATCTCAATCTCCATTTGGAATGGAGCACAGCATGAGCAAGGAAGGGTAAGAAAGAGAAATCACTGGCCCTGCCTCTACAGGTCTCACAATATACCTGGGGAGAAAGTGGTCCCCTGACAAATAAAGGTAATAACTGACATTTTTGCAATGACATAACTGACAATTATAAATGCTTTAACATCTATAAAGGATTTATAAATATCATCATCTCATTTGATACTCAGTCTTGTGAAATGGTAATGACTGGTATTAATTATTATCCGTATCATATTGATGAGGAAACCGGGTTCAGAAAAATAACTCATCCGGAGTCACACAGTTAGTAGCAGAGGCTAAACTGGAACTCAAGGGGAGAAGCCATTAAAGAGATTCCCAGAAACAAGTGGGCCTCATGAAACAAAGGGCAGAGAATGAAAAGTCAGAATCAGGAAGGAGGGAAGAGGGACACAACAGGACAGACGTTATGAAATTGGACTCAGGCTCTAGAAGATGGACCAAGCCTCTAGAAGACCACCTCCTTCACTCCCTAGAATGACCTCTGTTGATTTCAACAATTAGGTCCCAGGGTTGTGTGGGCTTGAAGTATTGTGGTTTACTCAATTTTGAGGACCTGAATGTTGGCAAGAAAAGCCAATGCCCCTTGGGGATCACATAGGAGGAGGGAGGAATGGGTGGTTAATCAGTGCAGATTTTAATATTGGCTGATCATTGCAGGGATGTCTGATGGGTCTGATGTTGCTGAGCACAGTCCTGGAGCTGGTCCACGGAGAATGTTATAAGATATTTTTATCCTCTCAAGTGATCACGGGTAAGAGCTGACAGTTTGATGAGCTTCCTAGGTGGTATGCCTAAAATCTTGCCTACTCAAGGTTGCACTTGGTGAGAGGGACAGGAGAAACAATAAGACAAAGTTCTCCTTACTCTTAATAGAGTAGGGATAACCAAAGTGGTAAGATTTGAGAGGTTCAAATCTACCTAGAAATCTACTTCCTTTTGGTGTCTTAAATTCTACCATTACAGAGTCTTGTAACTGGGGAATAATTGTGGACTTCATTTTCATTTCTATACAGAAGACTCCCACATCTATATATCTGGTCTAATTCCTTATATATTCTGTGCCAAGCTTCCTTCCCATTGGTGAGGTCATCAACTAGTGAGGTCTGTTTACCTGCCTGGTCCAGAGGTATCTCCAAATCAAAAAAATCTAAAACAAAACTCATTAACATTCCCCATAAACATGCCATTCCTCTACACTTCCCTTTTGGTTGTGGGGGCTGCAACTAATTAATCACATCCATAACCTCAAAGATGTACTCCCTTCTTTCCTCCCACTGAATTACCATTTTCAATGACTTTACAAATTTTCTTGATTTTACCTTTAACTCAAGAAGGTTTTATTAAGTGGCTTTTCTGTGTCAGCCACTATACTGACCGCTGAGAACAGAGAAAGGAACAAAAATAAAAATCCAATTCCTGCTCTCAAGGAGCTCCTAGTCTAATAAGGAAGACAGTAAGCAAATAAGCAGGTATATGCATGATAAATACAATGTAAATGAAATGTCATCTGAGAGGGAAGTCTCAGGCACCAAGATGCAAATGGGGAAAGGCAGAGGGAATGAGCAGGTAAGGGCTTGCAAAAATCCTTCTGTAGAAATTGAGACTTGAACTGAGTATTGAAGGAATCCATGAAACTGAGAGGCTGTGACAAGGATCAGGAGTCTTCCAGTTACAGGGAACAGCCCAGGCAAAGGCATGAAATTCAGAGAGGGAATATCTTGTTCCAGGAAAAGCAAGACAGTCATTGTAGCTGAATGGCACAGTAGTTAGTAGGAATAAAGTACAATAAGACTAAAGTGGGAAGGACTATGTGCCTGCCACTGCACTGTGCTGTGGATGTAAAGAAATGCAAAATAAAACCATCCCTACTCTCAAGAAACCCTCAGACTTATGGGGAAACTACCACAATTCCCTCTCCTATGCTCAATTTTTCATATCTGCACTGGCTTAAGATGTTCACCAAGACAGAATGGAAGTGACAATGTATTGTCGATCTTTTTCAGATCCCAACCAAATGTGCTATGATAGAGTTGACAGGAGACCATACAGGCCAGGGGCTAGATGGGAAAACAGAAAGTGTCAACATTGTGCCTGCACATATATAGGTCTAAGCTGCTGTGATAGGTAATGGGCTCATCTCTGGAAAGCGCTGGAATCACTGGCCTCTCTAACCTGTATTGGTCTGTGCTGCTTTTTTCTACTTTGATTCTCTCTCCCCTTTTTTCCTCCTCCAACCTCCAGCCCCACCCTTTCCTCATAATTACACTATGGGGCATTTAGTGTAAATGGCTTTATCATCTCTCAGAACACTGAGGCCCAGAGACTCACTAGGGACACTACTAGTAAGGGGCTGAGAAAGGATTTGAATTTAAGTTTTCAGAGGGCATGAATGCATCCATTCCACTATACTACATACAGCCTCCTCCCTTAATAAGGGGAATATCAAGTCTCTCCCCTTGGTCATGACCTTTGACAATGACAGTTGCTAGAAGTGGGTTCTTCAACATTCCCTGGGTGAGATGACTTTCATTTGATTAATAAGGTCTCCTATTCATAACTACATTGTGGCTCCCATCTACAAGTATAGGTGGTAATTATTCAGTTCAATACAAAAAATTCTATATTTTTCCCTTTTCTTATGAGTAAAATGAAGAGGCTGGACTTGAGAATCTCTAAATCCCCCTCCATTTATAAATTGGCGATCTTATAGGATAAGTATCAAGACACTGAATGTCAGAAAAATAGTATCATGGGGACAAAAAGAGTGGCACTCAACCATTTCTTTATTCCTTTTTCTTTCGGCCTCACTCCATGTGCAAGAACGACTAACAGACAATAGGACATCACCTTTGGTTCTTCTGTGTCTCAGGCACAGGCATGCAATGAACCATCAGAAGTCACACATATTCTGCCTCTGAGCTTGGTCTTTTCTTTGGTGGAGGGAGTTGGATTAAAGGAAAGATATTGGTGGTTGGTCTTCCTGATCATAACAGTCCTGCTAAGAGATGAAGGGAAATTTAGGTCATATTAGTGGAGAGTTGATAAAAAACAAAAAGACTTCAATCATCTGGAAAATTTAATTTCAAGTTTCATTTAATTCAGATCAATCTGTATTGACTGTATACCCTCCCTTCTAGATACTCTGCAAGGCAAGCTAGTCTCAGTGTTTAGCAAAATGCCTGACACTTAGGTGCATAATAAATACTTACTGGTTGACTGACTTCCAGAGCAATTTGTGGTTTAAAAAACAGCCTAGTTATCTCTGAGGAACATAAAGTTGTAATTTATTAAAAATAATTAATGTGATGTTATTTATTATATGATATTACATTGTAGTATCATATATTGATAGATCACATTATAGAATGCTATGACATAATAGACATATACTATATAGTATATAGTCATACTTTTTTCTATATTAATAACAAAAACTCACAATAAAATATATTGTAAAGCTTACAAGGTGCTCTCCTCAGAACTACCCATTAAAAGTGAAGTGGACAAATGGATCATTTTTCTAGGTAAGATACAAAAATAAAATTTAGAGGGAATGGGATTAACCAGTAGACATGGGAGCAGTGATTCTGCCAGGAAAGATCCTGTTAAGAAAGAAGGGATAGGGGCAGCTAGGTGGCGCAGTGAATAGAGCACCGGCCCTGGAGTCAGGAGTACTTGAGTTCAAATCCGGCCTCAGACACTTAACAAAAAAAACTAGCGGTGTGACTTTGGGCAACTCACTTAACCCCAACTGCCCTCCAAAAAGCAAAAAATTAAAAAATTTTAAAAAATGAAATAAAAAAAAAGAAAGAAGGGATAGAACAGTAAAAATTTCTAGTACTTCTAGAAAACTCCATTGACCCACCAGCAGCAGATTTATAAGATTTGAAGAAGTTGGAGGCACACATTACTTCTTTTCTCAGGACACTAGGACTCCAACACTCTGAGCACCTTCCACACAAACTGGGGTTGGAAAGAGCCATCAGTATTGGGAACACAAGTGACTTACTCATTATTAAATCTCCTCATAGGGCATTATACTTAGCTGGATACTTGAACACAGAGGTGAGAACCATGTGCAGGCATGGGGAGATGGATAGCAGAATCATTTCCCTTCGGCTTCAAGCTTCTGTTCATGGTCTAATTCATCATTAGTTTCAAGAATACTTACTTAAAATAGGAAGCTGCAATATAAAAGTATCCCCTTATTGGCATGGGGTTGATGGAATTTAGTAATTTCCCCAAATGTAAAGAGGGATTGAAAAATTATGGGAGCTGGAAGCTTGATGGGGAAGGGAGGGAAAGAAGCCAAGGAACCCGTGAGCTCCAAAGAGGATTGGAGCCCAGGGTTGCAGACATGCACTGCTGTACCACCTGCCAGCCAGCTGCACGTTAAAGGTCCTGATAACCCAACTGAATATGATCATAGCAGTAAGAGCCTTGTCTGACTCACTGACCTAATTAAGCACTGATATACTGGGATACAATTCTGCTGTTTTCCTATCATTGCTACTGGGATCTGGCTAATCAACCTCCTTTCCACTTCCTTTCCCTCTACTACTTGATCACTGCCTTCCCAACTGTAGATTGCACTTAAAAGTCTGTTGGGCATACATCCCCCTGGATGTTAAATGTTTACCAATACACCTCTGTACTGCTCATTGCTAGAGCTCAGCAAAGGACTGCTGTAGAAGGCTCAGAGACAGAAGTCATGACCAGACTGAAGACCTGGAAACTACAGGCCAAGAGTAGTAATGATAACCGTAATCATAGCAGGCATTTATGTAGCATTTTAAGTTTTCAAAAATGCTTTACATCCATGATCTTATATGAGACTCCCAATATCTCCAGGCTTGAGACCCTATTTCTTATTCTTGTCTAAGACTGGTGGGGTGGGAAACAAGGAGGTGACAGAAATAAAGACTCCGTTCCTAAACTTCTAGAATTCTAGACAGGTCAGCACACAGAATGACGAGGCGCTACCATCAGAGACTCCATTTCTCAGCAGTGGGACCTACATGATGCCGTCATTTAAATGGAAACGTGCAAAGAAACAAGCTTTCCTGGGGGAAGCCTGAAGATCAGAAACAAACAGAAATAATTATAGGTGACGTTTGCATAGTGCCTTAAGGTTTCCATATATTATCACATTTGGCTCTTGATACCTTTCTGAGGCAGTACCTAGAGCCCCTACAAGCCGGAAGTGGTAGTCATCCTGAGTCTGAAGTGAGGTGAGTAATGACAGGCTTGGGATGGTAAAGATCACAGCAACCAGAGGAGGGAAAGAAAGCCTAAGAGACTCATCACTGTGGGTAGAACCCCCTAATAGGAGCTCCATGTACTTCTCAAATATCTTCAGATATTGTTCCAAGTTCCCTTGGGCACTTCATGTACTAAACCTACAGGTGATGTTTCTTTAGAGAGGATCTTCACAAGGCCCAAAGCAAGACAAAGGCAGCAAGTAAGGGTCTTTCACTCTTTGGGAAAGTCATACATACCTTGCTAGCCCCAGAATGGCAGGAAGAGAGTAGGGTCCAAAGGAAATTATTGGGAAAAGAGTATCAACTCTCATAGAGGGAAATAGGAGAAATCAGTGATTTCTAGGCATTAGGCCCTAGCCTGAACATATATACAAGTGCAATCCAGCCTGCAAATCAGAGAGTAACATAGCAAGGCAAGGGGAGACATTGACTGGAGTCCTACCTTCATCCTGGGTTACAAATGGCTGCCCTGGAGACATAACCTGGCAACTTTTCTGCAGGTTCCACAGCTACATCTACTGGAAACCCAGAAAAGATAGCTCTCATCACATTCCTAGATACCATTCAATGGTAGAACATTGGAAACTTACTTTTATTGGTGAGCAAGACATTAATAAGAGGTACTGGTATCAATTTTGCTGCTGATCCTTAATTCCACATGGGATCTTTCCATCTCTCAGTATCATTACCATTACTAAAATGTCAGTCAGATGGAAATTGTACTTATTGCAGCTAGTGTAATTATTATGAAAACCCTCTTCATGAAATGGGCCCATTAGAGTGGGAAAGAACTCCCAGTTCTGTACTGAGAAATATAATAGTCAGTCAATAAGCATTCATGAAGCTCCTACTAAGTGCTAGACACTGAACTAAGCCCCAGGGACAAAAAAAATGTCAAAAAAACAGTTCTTGCCCTCAAGGAGCTCACTATCAAGTGGGAGTGACAACCTTCAAACTGTGTGCAAACAAGGTGTATGCAGGATAAATTGGAGATAAAATGGACAGAGGGAAGTCACTGGCAGTGAGGACATGTGAACTGAGAAGAGCAAAGAAGATATTCAAAGAAAGGATGCCAAGAGAAGAATGTGAGAAAAGATAGAGTCAATGAAATGCTCAGATGGACATGCATCCTAAAGGGGCAAGATACAGCAAAGGAGACAGAGATGCAATGGTCGTATAGATATGAAAAAGCAGGAATGGAATAGAAAACAGGAATAAAAAAATGGAGGGATGGTTAGGTGATGCAGTGAATAGAGCACTGGCCCTGGAGTCAGGAGGAACTTAGTTCAAATTTGGCCTCAGACACTTAACACTTACTATCCATGTGACCTTTGGTAAGTCACTTAATCTTATTCCAAATAGGAAAAGAAAGAGACATCAATAGTAGAGATACTTTGCAGGTAGGAATGGCTGATTAGATGTGGTTGTTACACGAGATGGCTATATGTAAGAGTTGTGTTCCTGAGAACACAGGTTTAATGAGGACAGGATTAACCAACACAAGATTTTCCACTGAACTCCCTTTTCCTCGTCCCTCCTGTTCTCCCACATACACTCAATCTCCATGGAGTTCCTAGTTCAGGAATCTGCCCACAGAGGACCCACAGTAAATGCTGTGGACTGACTGGTGGAGAATACAGCACCAGAAGCAAAATCTCTTAGACTGCCAAGGGACTGGCTTACATTCTTTCTGAGGGGAAAGAAGCTCATTATGTTTAGTTCTCCAGTCTTCTTAGGACCATGTGCCTTGTCCAGACACCAAAATACACTGGGAATTCACATCCCTTGCATCTTGCTTTTGATACCTCCAATAGTAGTGCTTGAGCCACTAGTGATAAAAAATAATAACTGGCATTTAGAGATCACCTTAGAAATTTGCATAATGATTTCTATATATGTTATCTCATTTGACTCTCACAACGCCATAAGGTAGGTGCTATTATTATGACTGCCACTTTACAGATGAGGAAATAAAAAAGCGAATGTCTACATGATTTGTTCAAGGTCGTATACCTAGTAAGTGTCCAAGACACATTTTTAACTCAGGTCTTCTAGACTCCAAGTCCAGGACTCCATGAACTGGAAATCCAGCTGCTAGAATGTGAAAGAAAATTTGATTTCATTAGAATGTGAAGCTCAAACTTCTTCAAAGCTAATGCCCTGACCAATAGTCATCAGATACATGGAGAGGTCTAGTCACCCTTCAGAGTCTCAGAAAATATTCAGGGCTCATCAACAGAACAATTGAACAATGTGATATGGCAGCCAAGAAAGAATATGCAATCTTAGACTAAGGGAGGGAGGGCATATTGATCAGGACTAGGAATTGTGTCCTATGACAGAGAACTACCTCCCAAATTAACAGATGAAAAAGTTGAGGACTAGAGAGGAAGCCTAGGGACCCACACAATATTGATAACAGGAACCAGGGAGGTTTCTGCTTCCCAAAGCTGTCCTACCTTCTTTCCTCACATTACTACTCTATACCACTTTAAGCACCTTCCCTTCCCTCTATTCCGAGTTTGGGACCTAGATTGATCATCTCTGGAAAAGAAAAGCTATTTAAGGTTCCAAAAATCATGTACGGTGTGGGGCACCCATTGTACCCTGTCCAAGTGCCATCAGAACATAGAGGGATTTATTCTTAAGTACTTTAGAATCAGGATGGCTTCTTCGTACCCTAAGCTACTGTAATGAACATTAGTATTAGATAGGAATACATGAATAAGGCCATACTGTCTATATCAGGGTTCTTAACCTTTTTTATGTCATGGGCCCCCTGATGTTTCCCCTAGACCATTTCTTAGAGTAATGGTATTAAATGCATAAAATAGAATACATAGGATTGAAAAAATACAATTATATTGAAAGTCATCAGAAATGTTTTTTTTAAAAAAATAATAAGCTCAAAGACCCCTGATTAGGGGTTACATGCTCCAAGATAAGCAGCATGATGTTGGATGACATGACAGTCTTTCATCACTGACTAGAGTCAAGGCTGTGAGGAAAAAGAAGTCAACCGCAGTGCCTTTGGAGAACCACAAGTATATCATTCTTCAGTAGATTCTAAGTTGTCTTAGTGGTTTGGTTTTTCAGGCTGCTGGAGAAAGTTTGTACAAACACATGCATTAATCTATATGTATCTACATTTGCATCTCTGTGTGTGCACTCACATTAAGACAGAATTGGGGCAGAGCCAAAATGTGGATTAGGGGACGCCACCTAATGAACTCCCCAAACATTCCCATGCACAGGTGGGAATTCAGAATAACACCTCAAATAAAATTTTGGAGTGGCAGAGACAACAAAAGGTCAGGGTGACACATTTTTTCCAGTCTAAAAAAATTCAAGAGGTTGGGTAGAAGTTTGTGACATGGGGTTGAGGCTTGATGGGAACACACAAAATAGGGCAGTAGCAACAGTAGTGGTTGCAGCAAAAGTAGCTAAAGGGGCTGTCAACCCAGAGACAGTAAAGGGATTGGATAAGTGGTCAGAAAGAGAGTATAGGAGACATTTTGCTGGCACTGATTGATAACTCCAATGTCTATATATAGTTCTGGGTCACAGTTCCAGGGTGGAGAGGAGTGATGTGGGTTAATCACAAGGGAGCATGGGTCCTAGTCACACAGTTCCAAGGCAAAGAGGAGGACTAATGTTTGTGGCTGCAGTGGTAAAGACCAGAGCGCATACCAAGAGAGCAGGGACCATACCTCTCCCGAGGTCACACCACCTTGGAAACACCAAAAACTTGCAGAACCCCAGAACCAGTTCTGATAACAGGAACAAAAAATTCTGAAACCTGGGACAGTGCCTCATCATCCTCATGTGAACAAACCCCAACTTTAACATAAAGTTGAGAATCAAGAAATACACCCAAAAAAATGAGAAAAAAATGAATTTGACCATATAAAGGTACTATGGATGCAGGGAAGACCAATAAATAAAGTCAGAAGAAAACAACAATGTAAAAACATCTACCAAAAAGCCCCAAAAGAAAATGTCAATTGGACGCAAACCCAACAAGAATTCCCGGAAGATTTAAAGAAAAGGATAAGAATGGTAAAAGAAAAACTGGGAACAGAAACAAGAATGTTGCAAGAACTCTATGAAAAGATATTGAAAAGCTTGATAAAAGAGGCACAAAATACTGAAGAAATTATCACCTTAAAAATGGAATTGGCTACTTGGAAAAGAGGCACAAAAATTAACTGAAGAAATGTAATCTTTAAAAATCAGAAATGGCCAAATGGGAAAAGAGGTAAAAAAAAAAAAACTCACTGAAAAAAATAATTCCAAAAAAATTAGAATTGGGCAATTGAAAGCTAATGACATCAAGAAACAAACCAAATCAGAAGAATGAAAAAAGAAATGAAAATGTGAAATAACACACCAGAAAAATAACTGACCTGGAAAATAGATCAAGAAGAGATAATTTAAGAATTATTGAACTACCTGAAAGCCATGATCAAAGAAAAGATGCTAGACATCAGGTTTCAAGAAATTATTGAGGAAAATTGCCCTGATATCTTAGATCCAGATGGCAAAACAGAAAAAGAAACACTCTACCCATCACCTCCTGAAAGAGATCCCAAAATGACAACTCCCCAGAGTATTATAACCAAATTCTAGAATTCCCAGGGCAAAGAGAAAATACCTCAAGCAGCCAGAAAGGGATAATTCAAATATCATGGAGGCACACACAGGATCACATAATTGCAAAATTGGAAATTGATTTCAATTCTTTTTTTCTAAGATTTAATTAAACTAGGTTTAATTTTCCCTTTCCAGTTGCTTCCCCTGGTAAATTTACCAGATTTACCCACCCAAATCACCCCCAAAAAAATTTGCTTAAAGGTGAAGTGTTTGTCTTATTATTACTCACCTTTGTAGCCCCCAGGGAAGCAGTAGGTAGAATGGTGAGCCTAGAATCAGGAAGACCTGAGTTCAAATACAGTCTCAGACATTTACTAGCTGTGTGACTTTGGGTAATTTTCTTAACCCTTTTCCCCTCTGTTCTTCTATAAAATGAGCTGGAGAAGGAAGTAGCGAAGCATTCCAGTATCTTTGCCAAGAAAACCCCAAATAGGGTCAGAAAGAATCTGACAAGATTAAAAGGACTGAAAAAGACCAACAAAGAAAACTGAAACCCCACCCATCACGCAGTTTCTAGAGTGAATTCCCTTGGGTAACTTAAAGGTAACCTTTTGGGGGCAGCTAGGTGTGCAGTGGATAGAGCAGTTACTCTGGACTCAGGAGGACCTGAGTTCAAATCTGGCATCAAACACTTGACAGACTTACTAGGCATGTGACTTTGGGCAAGTCACTTAAACCCAATTGCTTTACCTGCTCTCCTCGGAACAAGGGGAAAAAATGGTAAAGCCTCAATAATTTAAACTATCCTAGCAACTCCCATTGCCTGAAGGCTACTCCTATTGGCTGGGAACCTTTGTCTTCTGAGTCAAATCAGTTATTTTAGCTTTTTTTTATTTAAAATTTCTTTTTTTAATTTGTTTTCTTGTTTACACCATTCATTTTTGTGACATTTTTGAATTACAAATTTTCTCCCCATCTTTCCTCTGCCCCAACCCTAAAACAGCAGTCCCACAGTAAAGCCCCTCCCCTGCTCTGCTCTCTTACTTTCTGGTAGGGCAGGGAGGGTCTCCCTATCCCAGCCCCTGTATATCTAAATTCCTAGTTGCAGGTATTGCAGAAATTTAAATTCTAGATTCTTTT
>JAQQSW010003370.1:0-14709 GCA_028646575.1 Pseudocheirus occidentalis | reverse complement strand
TTCCTTGTTCTAAATATTGTATATAATATTGTGAATTGTTGATACTGTGAATATTGTACTGAATCTTGATTTGTAATTGAATAAACAGAGTGTTCACTAATACTGTATAATCCAAATCTTAAAAGCTGTTCACAGTAGTATTCTCTCGGGAACCTATTGCTGATTGGCTTTACAGATGGGGAGGAAATTTGGAACTCGAAATCTTGTGGAAATGAATGTTGAAAATGAAAAATAGATAAATTCTAGAAAGAAAGAAAGAAAGAAACAAAAAAGACTAGAGTGCCTGGCCTACAGTCAGGAAGACCTGACCTCAAACTTACTCACACAGCTACCCTGTGTGATCCTGATCAAGTCACTTAACCTTGTTTGCCTCCATTTTCTCATCTATAAAATAAACTGGAAAAGGAAAAAAAAAACACACAAAACAAAACACTCCAGTATCTTTGCCGTGAAAAATCCAAATGGGATAGTGAAGAGTGGTTGAACACCTTTCTTTAGCATTTAGCTCAATTTACAAGTCACTTGTTTTTAGTGATATGTTAATTTTTTTAATGTGTAAATCACTGGGTTTGAGTATTTTAGTTGCACTGGGTATGTAATAGATATGTTTCCTTGAGGATTGTTAAGGGTGCCCCGGAACCTATCTTCTTGAATTGCCATACTTTCCAGAAACCCTGGACCCAGAGTGTGCAAGAGGTCCTGAATGTGTTAAGGAGGAATCCCACCCCCACCTCCTGCCAACACATGTAAGGACATTACTTTTTGTTTGTACCCCAAACTTTATTCCCTGTGTGTCCTTGAAACGTGTTCTTGGTGTCAGCTAGTCTGTGGTGGGCTGGGAAACCGCTTGTGCAGCTGGATCCTTTGTAGATAAGCAGACCATCCTATCTTCATAGTCTAGCAGTTTTCAAGGGACAAGAATGCAGCTTTGGCCATGGCCTTGTTCCTCCACTTTGGGAGTGTTTTGTCCTTTTCCCATTTTTACTACACCTTTCCCGTGCCACGCCCATTTAGAAGATTCCTAGTGTTTCTGCAATTCCCCCTTCCCACCTCCCTGTCCTTTTGTCCTGCTCTTATAAATATGCAAACGTCTGTAAGCACTGTGAACTCTGCTTTGGTTTTGGGTTCTACATGCATGTCCATTTCTCCTGGTTTTCACATAATTTCATGAAGTTGTGATTTCCTGTTGGTAGTCTAGAAGTCTTCCAGATTCACAAGACAGTTATTTTGTATAAGCAGCATTGTTGCCCAGTTCATTAACATCTTATACAACATAGTCCCTCTTTCTTTGTTTTGAACAAAGAAAGATTTGTTAGATTTTGTTTGATTATCTTTGTTAGATTATCTCCTTAGAACAGTCCAGGGGATATTCCTGATACCATTTTCACAGAAGTATTGAGATACTGGTAGACATTAAGAGAGCTGAACATGGAAGTAGCTACTTCCATTCTATCAAAAATAAATACATTTTGGAGAGGGGCGATTGCCAGCTTGTAGCCCAGAGAGGACCTATCAATGCCTCTTGGAAGAATGGTTGTTGATTTGGAAGTGAACTAACCTAAGCTTTGCTTTATCAGTTCTTTCCATGGTCTTCATTTTCTGATCATTTCTAATTCCCAGAAAGAATAGTCTCTGTTGCATCCTTCCCTAATAAAATCTTTTCCATGATCATATCAATAGAAACATTTATTAAACTTTTTTTACAAAAAACAATTCCCAAGGTTTCATTTAAAATGAATAAGTAAATAAGTTATTAACAATTTTAGAAACAATGCATTTAAGAAATTTTGGAAGTATTTTTGAGAAAATGAAAGACTTCTCTTCATACACAAATGAAGAATTAAAATTCTAGAGAATCAGTAGATCCAATTTTAGACAAGATTACTTTCAGAAGAATATTGAGGTTTTAAGGGGAAAAAAGTAATATTTCTTTGGGTCATGCTCTCATTGATATGGATACTTATGCAAGTGGGATGGATTGTAATTCATTCTCTGTAGTGTCAATGTAATATTTGCAGTGCCCATAATCACTAGAAATATACCTACATGGTACTTAATCACAGATATAACAGACTCTCCACAGTGAAGACAGAAGCAAAACATTTATTCAGGTACCAGAAAACCAAATCCCCAAACCAGTAAGCTGATTCCATCGTAGTAGCAAAGAAGTTAATAAGCCACAACAGCACAGCCTTCCCACAAACACTAGATCAATATTTACTCACAAGCCTATCTGGCTCCCTCAGAAACATGCCCTCCAACTAACAGTATAGGATGCTCTGACTCCTAGCTTCCTGTGGGCTCTGCTCTACCCTTCAGCAAACTCTTTCCAGCACAGTGGGAATCCATGTGATTACATTCAGACTATTAGGGGGCAGAGTATATTTTCAAAGCAGGGAAGGTCTTCAAATTCCAATTATACCCTCTTAACTTGTGTGATTTTTGTTGGAAAGAATGATGGAATTAAGAGACTTAAGTTCAGATCCCAAGTTTTTCACTTAATCTCTGTGGGTCTCAGTTCCATCACCTACGAAATAAGGGGGTTGGATTAGGTAACTTAGTTTTAAGTCCATGACTTAAGTCTATGATTCTTTGATGCTCCATAAAGGATATGCCCAATATTTCACACACATTCTGGCTCTTTTAACATTTTAAGGCATAAGTGGAGTGCCCAAAGTGGTATCCAACTATTATTTTTCATTTTTAATATGTAATATTTTTAACTGACTTTTTTGTACAGACATCCCCCATGTAATGCTAGATTCTAGTTCAATACAGTCCAATAATCATTTATTAATGACCTGCTATTTATAAAACACAGTTGTAGAAGCTGGATACAAAAATCCCTGCTTATATTGACCGCGAAGTGAACTTCTTTACCTTTTGAGTGATACGCAATTTTAACTTTTCAGATATGATAGTGTTCTCTGCTTCTCAGCTATCAATTTCCCTCAATGTTAAAAAAAATGTGGCCGGGGGGTGGAATGCATGGCGTGAAGGTAGCGATTTAATTTTGGGTATAATTTCTGGTCATTGCAAGCACTGGGCTATTTCTTCAATAAAATCTAGCTCTCTTCCTTCAGTTCTACATTTCTGTCTTTCCAGTAGGTTTTCATCTGCTTATAGGACAAAGGATTAGGGTTGTCTATCTACTTGAGGTAATGGTCAAGGATAACCCAAAAGTGCTTGTCCAAAATATATACAGTGATGAACAAACTGAACTTCTATTCTGTTTTATGTTCTAGTCCAGACAATGAATTTTTTTTTATCCTTTTAGTTTTGGTAATGGTCATCTTTACTATTATTATTTTTTTTGAAGATCTTATATCTCCCAGAGGAGACCCTTTATCATTACAGACTGGTTTAATACAATCAATAAAATATCATGTAGGAATAGAAACACTTGGTTATCATTGATAGAGAAACTGTCATTTGAACACTTTATAGGGCATTTTCCATAATAATATCAGAAATCTTTGGTGGCTTCCTTCATTTCTTTTTAATAATCAATTTATAGAGTCATTTCTATGGTTGCATCTGTCAAGGGATATTGTATGATATAAACATGTGAATGGGAGATGCCTTGTTAGAGGGAAACATTTAAGCCTAAATTTTATTTGAATAAGTCAATGGGGATTTTTTTTTCTTTTTGCTTGGATTCTTTTAATATATGTTGAGATGATTTACATGAAGGTTTTGCAAATTAAGGATGTGAGGGAATAGTTTTTATTGTTAATTGTCTTTTATTCATAGTTGTACCATCAGGCTTTTTCAAGCCTGATACTTTCAAAATTGTGCCCCCTTCAGCATAAATTCATTTTGTGTGTACTTGTTCTGGTCTGAATAATTTCCTCTACTTCAGTTTCTTAAGTACTTTTTCCTCATATAAGACATTGGAAAATGAGGGATTAGAATCTGAATGTGGTGATTCCTTTGTCAGAAGAATACAGAAGCCAGAAAATAATATAACCAGTTGACAGCAGAAATCTTTAGTAAGATGGAAAAGTGCTTTAAATTGATATTCAAGTTCAACTTTAGTGATTATTTCTTGATTTTTATCTATCTACTAAAGACTCTAGTATTTTGGAAAATAATTTTTGAGATTAAAAAAATGGGATTTTTCTGACTCAAGTTCACCAAAACACTATTTTGGAGGTGGGGACATATGAGTAACATTTATTTAGGTAAGTAGAGAGATTGAATATTCCAAAGAAAGATATTATCAAGAGAACAAAAACCTAGTCAAAGATGTTAGAAACATAATTGGACAAAAAAAGAAAACATTGTTCTTTTAAGAGCAAAAAGATATGAAGATGAATGAATGAAATAGATTCTTTGACAATAACTGCTTTTATTGATAGGGAACCAATTAAAAATAACAATTTCCTCTGAGAAGCCAAGAACAGAACACTAAAGTCGTGGATGATAGAGAAGTAGTAATTTTAATAAATAGCTGAATATCCATAGTGTATTTTCCTAAAAATTTAATTATTTTCAGATTTATTGCCTAGGATTTAGAAAGGTGATAGATATGATAAGAATGTTTTTTTTATTACATCTTTCTGTAAATGTCCAGCATTGTAGTTTGTCCAATGTAATTTAGACTCAGAATTAGCCTAGTAAATTGGAATTTACACAGATTCTTCTGAATGATTTTATATACCATAGCTGGGGATAAGGGTCACTTATCAATCCTTAAATCAGCAAAAAAAAAACCCCAAAATAAAAAAAAACCCACTTCAGTTACCTGAACACTGTTCAAGTAGGAAGTGTCAGTAAGCCATATGCACAGCTTGCTGGAGCCAGGCAGCATAAAGAGCCAGAGATCACCATGTTACAGTAAGTCCTCTCAGTGTTTCAGTGACAAATTCACCTGTTTTATTTGATAAGCTTAATTAATTTTGTCCAAGTAATAATAATAATAATATATTTATTTTGCTAAAATAATACTGGACATGGGCCAAATCATAATCCAAACAATAGCTGGAGATACTGTTTTTGAGGTCTAAGTTTTGTTGAGGCTAAGAATCCAAGTGCCATATTTTATTGTATATAGCATAATACTCCAGGTCTTAAACTCCATGTGAGAAACTGATGCTGAAGTAGTGTAGGTCTTGGTGTTTGAAACTGATAATGAATTTCGGGATTTAAAAAAAAATAGCACAGAGGGAATTTTATTTGCAGGTCAAGAAGAAATGATTGGTGTGAATATAGCTTAATTTTTTTCAGATTAATCTTAAAGATGTTGGTGAATTATATAAAATACGCATTGGACATGACAATAGTGGAAAGGACCTGCCTTGGTATTTGGAAGAAATTAAACTTGAAAAATAGGAAATGGTGAAGTGCTTTCCCTCACAGATGATTGTTGGATAACTGAGAGTGAAGATGTTGGAGACACCTATAAAGAAATATTTATTAACAGACCTAACAAGTAGCCCTTGCCATGTATGTATTTGAGAACTCTTCTAAATTTTTAGGTAAAAACCCAGATTTAAGAGCAACTCTCTTTTAAACATTCATTCGTGTGTGTTCTTGTGTTTAGTATAATTATTATTTATGTCTTAAACTTTAGTATTCCTACTACTTTAGTATTTTTGGTCATATTCATTTAGTATATCTTTATTTATTTTTAAAATTAAATTTTATTGTACTTTCAAACTATGATAAGTCTTTTTGCCCTTTATTTCACACCACCCCTACTGAGAAAGCAAGAAAAACTACCCCCCCTTACAAGCATGTACAGTCAAGCTTAACAATATTTCTCATTGGCCATGTTAAAAAATATATATCTTAAATTGCATTCAGAGTCTAACAACTCTCTCTCATGAGGTCTGCATTATGGTTCATCATGACTTTAGGAATTGTGATTGGTTGTTGTATAGGTCAGAGTTGCCAAATGTTTCTCCCTCTCCTTCTTTCCTCTCCTTCCCTCTCTCTTTCTCCTTCCCTCTTTCTCATCTCCTCTCTCCCTCCCCTCTCCCTTTCTCTCTTTCTCCCTTTCCTCCTCCCTCTCTTTCTTCTTTCCTTCCTCTCTCACCCCCACACAGATATTTAATCATCTATGATCAACCTACTTACAATCCTACCCCAAACCCCTCCCTAACCTATTGAGAATAAAAACCATTTATAAGTCAAAGCAAATTTCCACATTAATCATTGTCATTCATATGTGTGTGTTTGTGTGTGTGTATGTGTGTATGTCTCCTTCTGCATTCTGAGTCCTTTTGTCTTTTTTGAGGATGCCCAGTACGTTTCATTGCTAGTCCACTGGAATTCCAGTTGGGTGAAATATATTTCTGTACTTAACTCTGTATCTTTGTATGTTCTTCCTTTTTTTTGACCAGTTTAGATGAGAGTTGATTTCAAGTGTCAAACACTCCTCTTCAGCCACCTCCTTGTTGTTTATATATATATATATATATATATATATATATATATATATATATATATATATATATATAGTCTCTTTCTGCAATATAATTTTCTATAATTTTCTATGATCTTCCTTTACCTGCCCCTCCCTGGTACATTCTTTTCTCCTCTTTCTTTTCATTTTTACATTAAAATTATCAAGACATAAGAGAACTATTCATTTCTAATTGGATTCCCTCTATGAACTTTGATGATGTTCAAAGGGGACACCTGTATTACCTATCCATATTTAATGGAACCAGTTTAGGATTTTATTATTGTTCATTATTGGTTATCTTTTTATTTTTCTCTTTTCTCCTTTATATTCCAAAGTTTCTTTGCAGCTCCGGATATTTTATCAAGAAAATTTGGAAGTCCTCTCCATAAATATCTCCACCACTCCCAATTGCATTGTATTCTGTTTTTCTGAGTAAGTCATTCTTGATATAAGCCCATATTCTTTGCCTTCTGGAATGTCATATTCAACATTTTCTATTCCTTTATAGTGATGACTGCTAAACTGGATGTGATTCTGACTGTGGCTCTTCAGGACTTGAATTCTTTTTGGCTGGTGGCAAAATTGTTCTTTGAATTGGCACTTCTGGGTTTTGACTCTCATTTTCCTGGGAGTTTTCATTTTGGAGTTCCTTTCAGAGGTCAGCCTCAGGATTATTTTTATTTCCATGTTTTTCTATGACTCTAAGAGATCTGAGCAGTTTTATTTTAAGATTTCTTGAAATACTATATCTAGACTCTTTAAAAAGTTTTTTTTACTATTTTATTTTCCCCCAGTTATATATAAAAAAAATTTCTAACATTCATTTTTAGAACTTGGAGTTTTACACTCTCTCTTTCCCTCCTTCCCTGCCTCACCCTCCCATCCCCTCCCACACACACTGAGAAACTTTTATAACCCTTTGGACACAGTTCCAAATTGTTCTACAGTGGTTGAATCAGGTCACAACTCCACCAACAATCCCTTAATATCTCATTTTCCCCTCACCCCTTCTAACATTTATCATTTACCTTTACTTTTCTATTAGTCATTCTAATAGGTATGAGGTAATACCTCAGGATTGTATTAATTTGCCTTTCTCCCACGAATAACAAGTTAGATATATATATGTATGTATATGTATATATGTATATATATATGCTACAGATAGCTTTTATTACTTCATCTGAAAACTAATCACATATTTTGATCATCTATCAATTGGGGATTGGCTCTTATTTTTATAAATTTGATCCATTTCTCTATATGTTTGAGGAATAAGGCCTTTATCAGAAAAACTTGCTTCAAATTTTTTTTATAGCTACTATTGCTAACTGTACTTCCTTCGCTTTGTCCTGCCTCCCATTTATTGTATTCTCTCTTGTTTCACCCTGTCCATCCTCCACTACCTAACTACCTTCTGACTACTCCCTCCCCAATGTGTTCTCCCTTCTATGACTTCCCCCTCCTTCTCTTAGCCCCTTCCCCTCCTACTTTCCTATAGGGTAATACAAGATTCTTATACCCAATTGAGTGTGTATGTTTTTCCCTATTTGATAGGCCCTTAAATTATGGCATTTAGATAGCCCAATCAGTCTAAATATTTTTCTCCATGATCTAGGAAATGCCTTATTTTTTCTTTCTCCCCCTCTCCAGCCTTTTCACTTTGTTTTCATAATGTTGGAACCTGATTTGTGCCTGATGTCTGAAACATACCACTGCTGGTATTGGATTACAAACTTCCTCCTTTTTTTGACAGGCTACCCAGGAGCCCCATTGTGGTGTGCAGGTTCCCTTCTCAGTCATCCCTTAATCTGTGACCCAGGACTAGGTAGTTAGGCACAAAGCTGCCACTTGTCACCTGTCCCTGTCACAGGTTCCCATTGTGACTATGGGTTTTCTTCACGGTGGGTTTGAGACCCTCTTTGCCCTGATGGACAACCTCTTCCTGGGCACTGGAGTATTCCTCCTGGTGTTCCTGGCCCAACCCCATGTGCAGTTTTTGTAGACCTCCTTACTTATCTCACTATTTTAACCTGGACTGGAAAAAAGACGCACTGATATCTTCAGGATTTCCCTATCAAAATTTAGTCTGCTACATTTTCTAAAAATATTTGGAAAAGTTTGTAGTGAGGAATTCCTATGCCCTACTTCCTATGGCTCCACCATCTTCCATCTTTGACTTTGAAACTAGTTGAAAACTCATTCTACTGGGCCATAGGACCTGGTCTTTAGGTCTTCAGATTCAGAGGTGAAAGAGACCCCGAATATTACATAGTCCAAAGATACCTTTTTCCACATGAAAGCATCAATTACATAGTAGTGAGATTTAGAGCTGGGATTCAAGGTCAAATCTTCCGAGTACAAAACCAGTATTCTTTTATTCTCCCCTAAATTGAGGCACAGAAGATTTCAGAGATAGGCTCTCGGTGGCTGGCTTGCTGTCTCTGAAAACACAAGTGATTAATTTGGGCTTCTTAGGAGATGGCCTATTTACATACAGCTACAGCTTGGAACCCGATGGCCTGGAGGTACAGTTTTATCTCAAACCAATTCTAACATTAGAGGATTTGATAATAATGTTTAAATGTCATGAAGGCCTCCTATTTAACAACTGTGGTTTCTTCATTCTAGATAATTTAATTGTAAATGGGGGTTGAGGTGGGAGAAGAGACGAAGAGCCAACATAAAATTTAGTGGAAGTCGACAGGTGGAAGAGCTCATTCTCATCCTGACGTGAGCAATGGCAGCACCCAAATGCCAGGCATCACATAATGTGGGCAATATGAAAACCTTTTGCTAGGAGAGGAAAAAAGGTGTAATAACTTTCAAGATGGGTAAAAATAACAAAGGTAATTAAAATGCTAAGCCTAACCAAGGAGGCAGAGTCTCCCTTACAGACCCCACCACTCATGGTTTTGACTTGAGATAGATATAGCACAATTCACAGATTATTTGAGGACTTAGGTGCAAAGACACGGTGCTGGGCACTATGGATAGACAGATAAGGTTGGTATCTTAGTGTGCCCTATGGATGGTGTGTTTAGATTTCTAATAAGAACTTGAGGATAGGGTGGCTAGGTGCCACAGTGAATACAATACCAGCCCTGGAGTCGGGAGGACCTGAGTTCAAATCTGGCCTCAGACACTTAAATCTTATTGGCTGTGTGACCTTGGGCAAGTCACTTAACCCCAATTTTCCTGCCCTCTAAAAAGAAAAAAAATAACTTGGGGATCCACTAAGTGAGGAGGAAGAGAAGGGCCATGTTTATCTATATGCCTACAAGAAAAGGCCTGCCATTAAGTGGAGCCAGTGGAGTCTAGTAGAGAGAGGACTGGCTGGGGGCAGGAGGAAGGAGATGAATAAGCATTTATGTGTCACCTATTATGAGTTAAGTATTGTACTCTACAAACATATTTCATTTGATCTCCACAACTACATTGGGAGAAAGGTGCTGTTATTACCCCCATTTTACAGTTCAGTAAATCGAGGCAAATGGAGGTTAAGTGACTTGCTCAAGTTTACATAGCTAGTAAGTGTTGGAAGTTGGATTTGAACTCAGCTCTTGGGTAACTCAGCTTGTTTTCTCCTCCTTCTTCTCTTTCTCCTTCTCCAAAGGAAGGTAAATCTTGATGGCCTAAAGCTGCCTCTTTAACTTGGGGTTTATTGACTAGATTTCTTTCTCAAAGACCAAACCTTAAACCCATTTCACTTTAGAGTTCATAGATTGAACAACAACAGGTCCCTGCTGAAGCACCACTTAATGGCTATGTTTTGGGCCCCCCTGGTTCTTTTTCTCTTAAAACCCTTGAGGGTCTTCCTCTCCCAGTATTATCTTTTTTTTCTGGAATTAAAGGGGCCATCCTTCTGCTCAAATCTTAAAGAGGTCTATTCACTGAATGGGAGTTACTTCATTCAAAATGAGTACCTGAAAAGGCCATAGCCTAAAAAAAGAGCCAGGGTCTCCCAATGCATCCTGGGACAGATCCAGTCATAAGGATGGATATCTAGCCATTGGACCTAGATGGCTCTGTGTTGAGAGTAAAAACATTTGATTCAGCACTCAGATAGCTTATGGTTGGTCAGCTCTAAGTGTGATACCTTTGATGATGTGGCTTCTGCTTTGAAGCCTGCTCTTGATTGCATCTTTTATTATAAGGGGTTATCTGATGGCTAGATCAAAGGCTTTACCCTAAGAATTTAGTCAGCTAGATGACAAATCATTAATAAATTATCCATTTTGTGCTACTTCCAGGATAAGACAAAGATAAAGATAATGATAAGAAAACTTGAATCCTTTTCATTTGTCTCATTGCTCTATAAAAACCTTGTCCTAGGAATCAATAGACAGAGTTCTTCCTTGAACTACCCACATAACCTGGTTCATTCTTCTTCACATCTCCGACCATGCTTAGTGCTGGACACTGAGCAGCTCCTGGCGGTTCTGGAGGAGAAAGTGAGGCTGGTGACTTTGCACAGCCCTCCCTCCCACAAATCCAAGTCAACTGCAAGTCATGTCATCATCTCCCTGATGTCATGGTCCTCTTTAAGAATGAAGGACAAACACAACAACCACAACAACAAAACCTGATTCCAGGTTCAGGGCTCTGTCCTCTGTACTACCAGCTAGCTACCTTCTAAGGTAGTGGTTCTCAACCTGTGGGTCACGACCCCTTTGGGGTCCAATGGAAAAACACACAGTTCCTATGGTCTTAGGAACCAAAACACCGCTCCTCTATCTGTTTCCAGGAGGGTCCGTCCACACGCAGATATACCCACATTCAAGTGTTAAAGTGTCACGGCATTAGGAAGGTTGAGGACTACTGTATCTAAGGCAAGTCAAAAGACCTGAGGTCAAACCCCAATATCTATGCTTAGCATCTATATGATCTTGGATGGGGGCTGAAAAAATGTTTATTGATTGATTGATTGACAATGTCTCTGGTCCTCAATTTCCTTATGTCTAAAATGTGGAAATTGGTCTGGATGGCTTCTAAGGTGCCTTCTGGCTCTAGAACCATGCTGCTATGACTAGCAAGATTAAGGGGTTGGATTAGATGTCCTCTTGAGTTCCTTCCATTATTGAATCTATAATCTATGGTCCTACAAATAATGACAAATCCTACTATACTCCTACAAATAATGAGATAAGCTCGGTTCTGAATCATCACAATCAAGAATGCCCAGATACTGGAGAACCCAAAAGGACCAGGAAATATCCATACAGATTGTCAAGTAGTTCATATCTCAAATGCTCCTGATCTGAAGGGGCATACGTTCTATTGGCAGGATGCTCAGAGAGCTAGAATATAAGCAATATCTGTAGCCCTATGGGTTTTTTGTCTAAGACTTCATAATATTGGGGAACACTTCTTCAGTTTCTACTGGCAGTATCATTTGTGCCTGCATGAATCACCAAATGCAGGAACATTCTGTCTGTCTGTCTATCTATCCAACTATCTATCTACCTATCTATCTATCTATCTATCCATCTATCCATCTATCCATCCATCCATCTATCCATTTATATATATATATAATTTGTATACATGCAATATATGTCTACACATACGTATACAAATGTATGCACATAGATACATGTATGTGTATATATCTATGCATGTTCATATATCTATGTGTATGTATATATGTATATATGTATGTGTGTATGTATATATATGTAAATGAATATGAAATAAAATCTTCCCTCAAAAGAATCCTAGGTCACTGAAGGAAGATTTTGTATGTGTATGTCTCCCTTGCATCCATCCCAATAACTGATTTATGTTAGTCACTAATAAGCGTTTATTGAATGATGAATGAACAAATGAATGTATGTGTCCCTGTGCAGTTCAGATAACCTCTGGGTATCTCAGCCAACTCCTTTGTGTGTACTTCTTAAGTCATAGATGAATTACATTCCACCTTGATGGAAGAAGTTCCTACACCAGGAGCTCCCCTGTGGAGATAAAGTACCATATTCATGAAATGATCCCAAAGTATCCCTTTACATATATGGGGAAAGAGATGACGTTGTGATTTCATGGTTACAGGAAATTTTCAGATTTCCCAGGAAATCACTCCTACCAATGCATGTAGTAACCTTCTCTGCAATTTAGGGGATTGAATCAGTCAATCAATCAATTAATCAGTCAATCAGCAAACAATTATTAAGCACCTACTAAATACCAGGCACTGTACTAAGCACTTTTTATAAACATTTGATACTCATAACAACCATGCCAGGTATGTGCTCCCATTTTAAAATTGAAGAAACTGAGGCAAATAGCCTCAATTGACTTGTCTAGGCTCACGTAGTTACTAAGTATTTGAAGCCAGATTTGAACTCAGGTCTTCCAGACTATAGACCCAACATTCTATTACTGAGCTCTACCTAATTTGCCCCCTAGGTGCTTGTTTTGAGTCTTAGGGAATTGCCTACAGAACTCAGAGGTGAAAAGGCTTGGCCAGGTTCACACAGTCAATACGTGTCTATTCAATTCAAGGTAAGACTTGAATTCAAACCTCCTTGGCTTTGAGACCCACTCCCTCTCCACTATGCCACACGGTCTTGGATGGATTCTTCAAATCCTATTTCCCATCTCCCCAGTAAATGGGTAGCCAATGTCTGATTTTTGGATAAGAATGCACCTCTCCAACATAGGCAAAAAGAATGGTGCTATCCACAGTGAACATTCTGTGCTAGGTATTTACAGGTTTCCAAGGATTAGCTCAACAGTGTTTCAAGAAGGAAGGGGAGGGCCACGGCCCAAGCTAATCAGAGGAATCTGTATTCAGTTTGACTCCTCAAATCAGTCAAGTGATGAAGAAAGCTGATTGTCAGCTACTCCTTTATAGGATTGATCTGTCCTCTTCTGATTGGAAAATAAGCCCTGGACTAATGATGACACTTAGCGGCCACATCAGTAGACCCTGGAGTTGTTCAGTGCAAATGATATAACAAAAGAGGTGAAAAATATCAGTCTCCCAGAACCTCCTGTCATCTCTGTGGTGATACAGTGCCTAAGAGTGTCAGACCAATAGCAAAGGAGCTGCTTGACATTCAAAGCACACTGCAATTGTTTACACATTAGTCATGCAGGTTACTGGTCCCACTTTTAATATTGAAAGGGAAATAGCTAAGGTCTGGGGGTCAATAGTGTGGGCTATTTTGCATTGGCTTACTCCATCTGTAAAAACAGATTTTTGTTTCCTCCCTTTGGGCTTAGGGTCTACCCCTCCCCTTCCCAAGAGAAGGGAAATTCAAATTCATTGGAGAAAAGAGTAACCAGCAACAGTGACCACCTCACCTGTAACCAAGCTGTCAGCAATGCACCAGGAAAGGAGTGGAATACACATGGATTGGTTATGCAACAGCAAGAAGGAGAGAAGGCATGGGGAGTTATGGCCACTCAATTCAAATTTTGATTCAGTTCCATTCAACATTTATTTGGTGTTTACAATAAAAAGAATAATGAGAATAATTCATGTTGATAGAGTGTTTTAAATCTTGGGAAGGAATTTAATATTTATGTATATATATTCACAAATTTCACAATGTGCTCGTGCATATGTGCAAATGGAGCCATGCATGTGCAAACACGAGTGTGCAGTGCATATGTGTAAATAGTATGACTATCACATGTATATAGATATACACTATATGTTTACATGCATGTATCATTCATATGTGTAAACAGTGTTCAACCTCACAAAAATGCAGTAAAGTAATTGTTAATCATAGATGTAGAACTGAAAGAGAATTCAGAAACCACCAAATCCAGCCCATTATTTTACAGATGAGGAAACTGAGGGGTAATGCATCGTGCCCATCAACACACAGGTTTTCAACATCCAATGCATTATGGGAACACGTACCTTCTCTGCTCTAGGACCATTATTCTTTCAAGCTTAGAAGGTATTATACTGGAGTTATTTTTTTTAAATGTTTCTAAATTTTCGATCATACTAAATTTTAAGATAGGCTTTTGCTGATTATACAGGGCAGTGAGAAGATCAAACAACAAAGGTTGATGAAGAAACCAATCAAGACAGCAACTGATATGTGGCAGTACACACATTTGGCACCCATAGTCCCCAACATGTCCAAGGCATTTTCTTATTCTGTCTTAGTGACTGAGATTGATCATGTCAATTATACAGCTTGTACACTAGGAGAAGGAAAGAGAAGAACAGAGGAATAGAGGGAGAGAGAGGGAAGGAGAGAAAGAGAAGAGAGAGGGAAAGGAAAGGAGAGGAGAGGGAGAGAGAAAGGGAGAGAGAGAGAGAGAGAGAGAGA
>JAQQSW010003369.1:0-14709 GCA_028646575.1 Pseudocheirus occidentalis | reverse complement strand
GGGATGACAGAGGGGAGTGCAGAGTCTGGTGGAGGGATGCTGTATTCTCACACTTCAATAAAGAGACGGACAGGGTAGAGAACAGAACAACGGGGGGGGGGAAGGATAGGCAGGAGGGACATATGATCACTGTCACAATATGTCCACTATGAAGATGTCCTGTATAATCACACATCCAAAGCCTGTATTGAATTGGTTGTCCTTCCAGCAGGGGTGGGTGACAAGGAAGGAATCGAAAGAATCTAGAATTTAAAGCTCTGCAATACCTGCAACTAGATATACAAGGGCTGGGGTAGGGAGACCCTCCCTGCCCTACCAGAAAGTTAGAGAGCAGACCAAGGGAGGGGCTCTACAGTGAGATCGCTGTTTTGGGGTTGGGTTAGGGGAAAGATGGGGAGAAAATCTGTAATTCAAAAATCTCATGAAAATGAATGATGTAAACAAGAAACAAATAAAATTTATTACATAAAAAAAAGAAAAAAAAGATTTCTCTCATTGCATCTTAGGCCAATGACAGTTGTTTTGATTTCTTGCCATTGAACTTTGATGACTCTAAAAGACATAGTGAGGCTGGTGACTTTGCACAACTCTGCCTCACTTAAATCTAATTCACATGTAAGTCAAGATGAAGGACAACAACAACAACTCAGCACACTGCCTGGCACATAGTAGACCCTTAATAAATGTTTATTATCTAACTTTGTTCAGTCTCTTCCTCAAATGGAATATTTACAAAACAGTGGTGGCACCCAAAGTGTGAAGATTTTTACCCTCTGCAGGGGTTCCTTTCCTTTCTGAGCACCCTCCAGTCCCAGTTTCTTTCTAAGAAAGAATAACATGCTATTCTCATCCCACCCCCACAATCAAGGGCATAAAAGTCACTTTTATCATCTGTCTATCATCCAGTATACACATTACCTTATCTATTGTTCAGTTCCTTCACAGGGCTGGGCTATTCTTGTTTTCTCTTTCTGCCTATTTGGATAATTTCAGCTGAAAGCATTCTCGGATAACTAATGTATTAGTTGTCTAATCCGCTTGTCACTGAATGTGAGCTCCCAAAACTGAGCTTGTAAAGCTCAGAGGATATCATATTTTGGAAATCATGGGGAAACTAAAGGTCTAAGGATAGTCAATTATTCTGCAAAATCCACAAATGTAGTTATTTTAAAATTTCATTCAAATGCCTCATATCCCTTTCTTTCACAGGTTGCTCTGCATGGTTTATAAGAGAATATGTGTTGTTCTTTTGTGGGGGGGGAGGGGTAAGTAGGAGGAAGTGGAGGTGGAAAGAAGATCAGAAAATCTATGATTGCTTTTCAAAGGCACTTCAATCATAAACAGTTTTGTATTGGTTGAAATAGATCACATCAAGTGCCTGAAAAATGCTGGCCATTAGAAGTAGAGCACAAAGAACAAAATGCTTTCTGTTCCCAGGTCCTAGCATAGCATCAGGAATTCTTAAATGCTTAAAACTGGGGTTTTTGATCGATTGATAAATATAAACCCAATAACAAGATCAAAAGGGTAACTTTTGTATTTTACAAGAAAATATGGGAATGCAGGTTGCCATATCCAAAAGGTTTAAAAAATGGCATAGAAAAGATAAGAAGATATAGGGATCAACGTTTCATTGAATTAAAAATAGAAGGACCTTAGCCATCATTTGATACAACCTCTTGATTTGACTCTTGAGCAAACTGAGTTCCAGAAAAGAAAATGACTTGCCCTAGGTTATGTGTGTGTGTGTGTGTGTGCATGTATGTGGAGAGAGAGAAACATAAATATGGATGTAGATATAGATATAGATATATACATAGAGAGACAGAGGTAGTAGCAGAGTAACAAAGTTAATATCTGAACCTTCATCTTTCTCACTCAAAACGAAGAATTCATTTATTGTCCCATGATACCTCTGATGTGTACGCTGATGATGTCACAGGGATCAAGAAGGAGAATGTGACCAGAGTAGGAAAGAAGTTGCTATCTCATTTCTACACCATGAGAAAAAAAATTATGCATTTCTGTAGAAAGTAAGCAGTCCTCACATTTATAGAAATATAGAAATGCAAAAGTTTGCTTTTTATAATGTACCATTAAAAGACTTAATTTTTAAAAATCTTTGTAACCCTGTAGCCTACCATTTTAAGTGTAAAAAGCAGAGAGCCCCATGTGTAATAATGGCTTGTCTATCAGTCCATAGCATGGGGATTGTCATTGTGTGACTTGAAGGTGGGCAGAATAGACATTTCTATCTTGTCTGCTCCCACCCTCTTCTCCAGAGGAGATTTTGATTCCTGCCAGGAGAGCAAGCAGGAAGTTGAGTCCAGGGGCTCTTCTGCTCCCTTCAGAGATGTGGTACTGAAGTAGAATTATATCTATTTGCTTCTTTAAATGTTGTTAGTCTAAGGGATATGATCAGGTTCATGCTAACTTATCATCACTGTGTCTTTGGGAGGAGGGCGGGAAAGAGGTCCTCAAGCTTTCCATCCAAGGCTTGACCCCTTTCTCACTATAAACCAGTTCTACAATGAACACACAAATAGAAATTATCAAAGAAAACTCATTGACCCAAATCATCAGCAAAACAGAAATCAGAGGAGGAATACATAAGAGAATATATTCCAGCTAATACAAAGCAAAGGAGCTCTCCCATTGAGAATGAGGCAACTCTTTTCAACAAAGAAAGAGCCCTGGATCTTACCCAAAGGGAAACTCCCTGAAGCTAGGGTATCAAACTGGGGAGAGAGACATGATGGAGATTGCCAACTCTTCTCATGTCTTCTTAGTCTTTTCTTTTAGGATCCAAAAGTAGGGTTGGCCTCTTCCATCTCTTCCTTGAAGCTGGAAGCCAAAAATTCCCAGAGTGACTTGATACTTTAAGAGTCCCAAAGAAGACTGAAAAAGACTCGAATTCTACCACTCCTCCCAACTCTGTACCAGTTCCTCATTCAGGGCAGGGCATTCATCTCCAGCAATAAGTAGAGACTCTTACACCAACATGCTTTGGGACAGGTGTTAAATAAGGTTTGCAAATACATATTATTGTATTTAATCCATATAAAAACCCTGGAAGACAGGGGTTATTATTATTCTCATTTTACAGATGAGGAAACTGAGGCTGAAAGAGATTAAATGATTTACTCAGAGTCATATAACTATTGTCAGAAAAAAATATTATGACTGGTCTTCCTGACTTAAGTTCCAACATTTCATCTCTCAGGCTTTAATAGTGTCTAATACTGTGTCTCTAGAGGAACCGTCAGGTTAAAAGGGTGATTAGCAAGTGTTCAAAAAATATTAAAATGTCAAAAGTAGGGTCTTTTTAAACTTATGCAATCAGAAGAAATGAAAAAACAGAGCAGAGGCAGAGTGTTACATAGTGGTTAAATGATAAAAGCTCTATCAAACTTTTAGTCAGAATCCTTAGGTTCAGATTCGATGTCTCAGTTTAGTTGTCCCACCGCTCTTTTTTGGTAAAGTGAGACTAAGGGTGCAGTATTTTAAAAATAAAAAGTACTTCTAAAAGGCGGAGGTATAGAGAAAAACTGGGCAACATGCTGAACCAGAGCTTTGTTGTTTTTGGTTTTTTCCTCTGTTTTCCTCTGAAGACAGGAAGGCCAGTCAGACTATAACAAGCAAAGATGAGTTATCACTTAAGCAGACTGGGCAAATTTTCATGGAAATAGGACATAGTATAAATGTTCAAAGGATATAAATAGAAAATCTTCAAAGGAAGAAATTCAAGGTATCAACAGTTATATAAAAATGCTCTAAATCACTAATCTTTAGAGAAATACAAATTAAAATAACTTTGAGATCCCACCTCAATCTATCATATCAAAAAAAAGATGACAAAAGAAGAAAATGACTATGTTGGAGGGGCTATTGGAAAACAAATATAGTTCTGCACTGGGAGTGAATCTGTAAATTCAGTCAGTCATTCTGGAAAGCAATGTGAAACTATCCCCAGAAAGTTACCAAATTGGGCCTCGCCTTTACTCAGTTCTATCACTACTGGGCTATACCTTGAAAGAATTTTTTTTTTAAAAAATCTGTATGTGTGACAGAAATTTATAACAGTTCTTTTTGTGGTAGCCGAAATAATTGGTATTCTCCTATTAGGGAATGACTAAACAAACTGTAATATAGCAACATAATGCAATATTCTTATGCCATAAGAAATGATGAAATAGACAATTTCAGAGGAAACTGGGAAGGCTTCTGTGAACTGATAAAGAACTAAGAGAGCAGAATTAGGAAAATAATGTGCACAATGCAACATTACAAAGACAAACAACTTTGAAATATTTTAGAACTCACATAAGACAATGATAAACTATGATAATCCAAAGGAACGAGGGTGAAACCTACTTCGGACGGAAAAACAAAGTACAGAAAAATACATATTTTTTGGATATGGCTAATGTGGGAAATCATTTTGTAGTGTTAGGTAGGTATATATTAAAATGTCCATTCTTGTCTTTTTTTTAATTTGCTCAGTGGGGAGGGTCAAATTAATTGAAAATTGTTTGTCAGCTGAAACTCTAATAAATAAAACACTTGACAGAAGGGGAGAAGCAAACAGGCCACAAGACTGAATGAAGGGCAGGGGTAAATAGCCTTTACTTCTGCCTCTCCCTCTAATGACTCCCTCTGGGATCATCTCTCTTTGTCAAACCATTTACATACCTAATAAAGCTACTCTATGAGTAGGCATCTTTATAAGAAACAGTCTGGGATTTTATTTGCAAAGAGAACTCTTGGTGGGAAATGCCTGACAATCAGAGAAGCCAAGAGACTTATCCAGAGGCATACAAGCTATCAGAAGCAGGATTTCAGCCTAGATCTTCCTACTCCAAGCCCAGCTATGTATTCATTATTTCACAATGCCTCTAGGTATCATTAGCTAATAAGAAAAGATGTCAGCCCTTATTTATTCTTCACATTGGTTGTCATCTTAACAATAGACTTTAGAATTCACAGTCCCTGTCTTGGATTTCCATATGTTGTGAGGGAAGTGTGGATGTGTTAAAGTAACTTCAAGTATTTAGTAATCATAACAGCTGTTACTTTAATGTAAACAAATCTGTCTGAACCAGACAAGTTCCCTTCCTTCTTAGTTCTATGAGAACATTCTTGTTCCATAATGGAACACTTTTGGAGATCAGGGTTAAGAACAATAATGTGTACTGCCCATCAAGTCTCCCCTACTGAGTCCAGCATGAATACAGTTACTCCCTCTCTACTACCTCCACCTCCCTGAAAGGGACTACAAGGCTACCTAGGGGTGGCAAACCAGCCCAAATAAAATTTTTCATGCCAAGCAGCAACAGGATAGGGTTCTATCTAATTAATCCAGCCAACAGGGAGACCCAGTCTCAAAATAAAATAAAATAAATTTAATATAAATATGTATTGCTCTAAACAAATACATATAGGAAAGTTTAACACTTAATGGAATATCAAAGTTGGAATATATTTCAGAGGTCATGTAGTCCAATACATACCTGAAAAATAAGTCTATCTACAATGGCCATCCATTGTTTAGAGATCTCCAATGAGAGAGAACCCACTGCCTCTTAAGGCAATTCATTCCATTTTTTAAATTTATCCTTCGTTTTCAAAGAGGACCAGTGGCATCACAGGTGATGTCTTGAATTGCATGTGAAGTAGATTTAAGTGAGACAAAGTTGTACCAAATTCTCAGTCTCACTCTTTCTTCTAGAGTCATTGAAGTCGAGTGGAAGAACAAAAGTCAAGATGATTGGCAATGGCCTAGGATTCAGCAGATGACACCGGCGTCATCAGTGACTAAATTCTAAGGGCTCGACAGCACCTGCTTTAACCACCTTCATGGCTGTTGGAACAAACTGTTCTCATTTGCTCATTCTGGGGGAAATCTTCACGTGTATGAGAGAGACATGCACCTAACTCACTGACAGGTTTGAGGCCTGTTGGTTATAGCCTCAACCTGGTTTAGCCCATCTGCTCAGCTGGTTTTCCCAGGATATGGCTACTGCACCGACCATAGCGACTTGGAGCTACAGGTGAGAATTTTCTGCCAGGTAACACCAAAGGTGAATAAGCAGCCTTGTAAAGGGCTCAGAAACCTCTCACACATGAGGTACTAGTCTTCCCTTAACACCCCATAAACCCCATTTTGGTAGCTCTAATTGTTAGAAGTATTTTTTAAATAAAGTCTTAATTTTCCTCTCTGAAACTTGCTCACAGATCTTAGGATCATAGAAGCCCTTTCCATTTCTGAATTTCATCAGTCTTCTGCAGAATTTTAATAGCATGCTCTGATTTAGCTGTCATAATATCTTTGGGCTTCCTGTTAGTCAGTCTATCATGCAGTGACCATCAATCTTGTTTGGATTGGGGGGGGGGTCATGTAAAAAGTAGAGTTAGGAGTCAGAAACCTTTAAAAACATTCAAATTTTCTAAATACTATATTGGAAATTTGGTCATACATACTATTGGCTCTAGTAGCCAAGGGAAGCTATCAAAAAATTAGATCACTTCATAAAGTAATGAGTTTAGGAGACTATATTTTTAATAACTTCAGTCCCTTTTACCTCTCTGGTCTTCTTATACCCTAGTCCCTTCCCTCCAATAGTGTACTCTGTGTTGCAGTGACACTGGCTTCCTTGCTGCTCCTTTAACACAACAGTATTTCTCCACTCTGGGCATTTTCACACGCTGCCTGGAATGTCTAGAATTCTATCCTCATCTGTGTCTTCTCCCTTCCTTAGGTTCCATCAAAAACTAGTTAAGACTACCTTCTACAGGAAGCCATTCATGGCTTTCTTTCCATTGATTATCCCCAATTTATCCTGTACATATCTCATTTGTAAATGTTGACTTTTGCAAAAGTCGATTTTTCTACAAGTCTCTCCCCATTTTATTCCATCCTCTACTTAGCTGTCAAATTATCTCTCTAAAATTCAGAACTGATATTTCACCCACTCACCCCCTCACACACATACTCTATAAACACCAGTGATTCCATATCATCTGCAGAATTGAATGTAAAATCCTCTGTCCTTCATAATCTGATCTCTTACTACCTTTTGAGTCTTGTTATAACTTATTACCATCAATTTATCCTGCAGTTCATTGATGTGCTCTTCTTTGTTGTTGCTTGCATGAGAAATGCTTTCTCCCCATCTAAGACATTTCCACTGGTCAAACCCCATGCCTAGAATTCTCTCCTTCCCCATTATCTCCTTGCTTCTTTTAAGTCCCAGCTAAAAATCTCACCTTCCACAGGAAGCCTTTCCTAATTCCTCTCAATCATAGTGGCATTCCTCTGTTGACAATTTCTAAATTTTCCTATATATATCTTATTTGTATACAATTGATAGCATTTTGTCTCCCTCATTACACTGTGAGTTCCCTAATGGACAGTGGCTATATTTTGCTTTTCTTTGTATCCCCAGAATTTAGTGTAAGGTATGTGTGTGTGTGTGTGTGTGTATTACACAAGAAGGTTATGTGTCCAGATGGATCTGCCTAAATGTGTCTCCTCAGAGAGGGGAGAATGAGAGCTACCTACACTGTGTCTCCACGTTGTTAGTCTAGGGAAAATCATTCTTAGGTTGAAGCTGACTTCCTGATTACTATCTGTCAAAGGAGGAATGGCCCAAGCTATAAATCCAAGGTTTTTCTACCTCCTTTTCTGCAAAATTTCAGTTACATAAAGACTACAAAGAGATAGAAAATAAGCTCATTTATCTAAGTCAATAGATAATAGACATAAGAGAAGTTATGCAAATGAGCATATACCAGACCATACACGGAGTAGATGAATTCTCACAAGGGGAAAGTTGTCTCACCTCAATCAAGAAAGAACTGAAAAATAGGGATGTAAAAGAAATGCAAGCTCTTGTATATGTCAGCTACTTCCAAAAGCCTTTCTCTTCCTTCAGAGACCCCTTTCTGTAGAGAATAAAGGGCCATGTGTCTTCTCTCTCAGAACTAGAAACCAGAAGACCAAGGATCTCTCCTCTGCCAAGTTTTCACCAATTCTACCCCTCACAAAGGCATGGCACATGAGTAATAAGTCTCCACAGTTAAAGAGGGTCTTATACAAGTAGCTTTTGAGCCCCTGATTAAAATAAATATCTGACTGACTGCTAGTATTCAAGGTGGCAGGAAAATCAGGTGAAATTCCTGCCCATCCAATTGGATTTAGAGTTCTGATAATGAAATAGACGATGGAAAATGTTTAAAATCAAAGGACAAATTTTATAGAAAACCCCTAGCTGATATCTTAGTTTATTCCTATATTTAAAATAATCTTTGTCTTTTCAACTCCTTTTTAAAAATGCTCTTCAAGAGTTTCAATTGCATTTTTTCCACCATTTCAGTGAAAATGGCAACTCTCGTCAAAAGTTGCTTGGCCAAAATTCCAAAACCCTATAGCCAATCTCCTGATGAGTCTCTTGGAATTTAGCTGGGCTTCTCCTCTAAACATAAGACTTAACACTAGTCCTGTTTGGGCCCAGAGGGCAGAACTGGGAGCAAGATGCAAGGGTCTCCTGGTAGCAGTTAATGATAATCATATCTATCATTTCAATTGTGTTTACTATGTACTTAGTGCTCTGCTAAACACTTCCTGATTTTTATCTCATCTGAACCTCACAACAATTCTGTGAGTTAGTTGCTTTTGTTGTTATACAGATGAGAAAAATGAGGCAAAGTGCCTTTCCTAGCATCACCCACCTAATAATTGTCTGAGTCTAGATTTGATCAAGTCTATCCTGACTCTAGGCCCAGCACTCTATTTACTGTGCCTATTAATTACCTGTTGTTTGTATACATACATATGGGCTAATGGACTTTCTAGTTTGGTAAGGTTTACTTATACTTCACTTTCCTTGGAGGAGGAACCCAGGTTCACCTTCATGCTATGGTAAGAAATTATAAGTTTCATTCGGGTAGGTACTGTCTCATTTGTGTCTTTGTAAGTCCAGTGCCTAGCGTGGTACCTGTACATAGTTAGGTACTTTAAAAAATGCTTGCTTAGTTGAATTGGCACAGAGAGACACAGAGACAGAGACAAAGACAGAGAGACAGAGACAGAAAGACAGAAAGACAGAGACAGAGAAATATAGATAGAAAGACATGGAGAGAGAGAGATGGGGAAAGCAAGAGAGAGGAGAGACAGAAAGAGAAGGAGAAGAAGAAGCAGAGAGACAGAGGGTGAAGAGACAGAGAAAAGAAAAGGAGAGAGAAAGACAGCAAAACAGAGACAGAAAGATACAGAGAAACACAAAGAAAAAGAGGGAGAAAGGAGCGAGAGAGGAAAAAATATTTTTTAAAAATTGAGGAGGAATACAGTTTAAACAAACCTATGTGGAAAAAAACCAGTACAAACAATTGTCTTCTCCTGGACAATCATGTCACAAAACTTCCCTGGGATGCTAATAGAAGTTTTCCCTCCATGAGAGCTGCCAGAAGGAGCCCAACATTAAATCTCCCAAGATTTAGTGATCCAGATGCTCTAAATACAGTGTGGGTGAAGTATTTATTTTCCATGTCAAAACCAGCTATATATACATATATGTGTGTGTGTGTATGTATATATTTAAAACTCAGATCAGGAGATCAGGGATGCAGTCCTTATTTAAGCTGAACTTTGGGGCCAGTAGCATTATCAACTTCCAAGATCTTGGGAAATAGATTTCATTTCATTCTAGTACTTGGTGGATCAGAGCTGCAGCAGTTTTTTTAAGCTTTGTCTTAAAACAAAAGCAAAAACAAACAAAAACTTTTCTTTTCTTCCCCTTTGAAAAGGAAGAACAAACTATCTTTAACTTCTAACTTCCCCCTCACATTCTTATCCCAATTTTTACACTCCCATCCCTGCTCTGTCCCTGATCAGAATGGCCTTAATGAGGTCAGGAATAAGAAAGAGGACATTCTTATTGTTCCTTTTTTTCTGTCACCTCACGCTCTTCTTGGACCCCATATGTAGGACCACCAGCTACAGTTTGACCTCAAACTTATATGGAGGAGAAGGATTTATATAAATGGTTAATTTATCATGCACTCTGCCTACCAGGCACCAGTGGTTTCCATAATAGCAGAGACTCCAAACTGACTCATGCTAAAATCACTGTTAGTCTTCCTTTTAATTATTGCTTTAGGCATTTGCTAGGTGGGCAAGTTCAATTAACTTTAAGATTTAGATTTACGAAGAGGCCAAAAAGGTTGTTCTAGTAGGGATAAGTAGCTTGCAAGATTAAAAATGGTTTTGAAAGATATAAAATCATACTGAAGATTTGAAACTGTAACCTAATAGCTTTGCTCCTTTCTAAATTGGAGGATGCTACCCAGTAAGGTATCTGACAGGTCCACTAACTCGTTGTTGTTGAAGTTAGTTCAATACTGTCCAATTCTCTGTGACCCTATTTGGAGTTTTCATGACAGAAATACTGGAGCAGTTTGCCATTTCCTTTTCCAACTCATTTTACAAATGAGGAAATGAGATATACAGGGTTAAGTGACTTACCCAGGGTCACACAGATAGTAAATGTCTGAGGCTGAATTTGAACTCAGGTCCTTCTGACTCTGGGACCAGTGTGATGCCAATCTCAAAGACAATTCCCAATAATTGAGTAGCGTGAAATTTCCACTATGCTTCTCCTTTCAATTTTCAAGAGAGACAGATGAGCCAGTTGATGAGCCAGAAATAAAGGATTATTCGCTTCACTTTAGCATCTGTTGTTGTTCTGTCATTGTTTTATTTTGTTTTTCAAATAAAGGAGGCAAATAGATCCTTGAAATGATCCCTTCAATGCGAAAAGAGAGCCAAGGATGGTGGGTGCAGAGGAGAGAAATTGATCCCAGGTTATAGTAGCCCAAATGTTGTGGAAATTTGGATTAGAAGAGATTCCAGTGTCATTTTATTGTGTTCTAAATACAAGAAATGGAGGTCATCAAATGAAGGAACCAAAGTTGTTTCTAATAATTATAATAACTAATATTTATATATCACTTGACATGCTTATAACAAAGCACTGTACATATACTACTTCATTTCATCCTCACAGCAATCCTCCAAAGAAGGTGCTATTGATACCATCCCCATTTTATAGATGAGGAAACTGAGTCCCAGTGATGTTAAATGACTTGTCCAGGGTCACACAATTAGTTAATTTCTGAGACAGGATTTGATTTTGGGACCTCCCAAAACAGTATTCTATCTACTGCACTGACCTAGCTGTGAGTTCTTGCAAGGAGAAGAGGTAAAGGGCAGAAATTCTATTCTGAATGTCACCCAGGACACAGCTTAGTTATACGTATTAAACACTTTGGTGAAAAAGTCTTACATTGCCTAAATTACAAAAATAACATTTTCTATAACCTTCAGTACTTATCAGCAGACTTATTTCCAACAACAGTTGTGCCTGTGGTAGATATTCTTATCTAAAGGGATAGTCCCTATATTAGTTTTCCTTTAGATGCATTGTGCAGATGAAAGATCAAGTCAGACATGAATCTAATAACCCTGACAGTTTTCTATCAGTTGTGGGAGATATAGATTTTTACCTATAAAATATTAGTGCTTAAAAATCAAAGCTGTGGAACTAATATGTGATTTGAGCTGTCAAAGTTGGTTCGTAATAATAACTGAATTCCTAGAATCAATCATTGGCCGGTATTCTCTTTTTTCTTTCTTTTTTTTTAATTCAGGAACAGAGTGAGAAATAAAGCTTAATCCAAGAGCCTCAGTCATCTTTCCCCATTCCCTTGGAGCCTCATGGACCTTCCAAATAGGTGGAAGAGGAAGATTAATAAATTGAAGTAGACACAGCAGATTCCTTTCCTAATTAGCTACCAGGGCACCCACTATTATCTATCTGTCCCCCAACAAAGTTGCCCCAGAGATGAGGATTTCCATTGCATCAGGACCCAATTCAAAGCCATAATTTATAAGCTCCCAGAAATGTGTTTCCTTTTAACAGCCAGCCAGAGGTCACATTAATTCAAACAAAGGAGAATTAATTGTGTAATATAACAAATAAAATGATAAGAAAATCCCCTTTAGGAGAGAGGTACAGTCCCCTACAGGTTATCAAACCACTAGCAAGAAGGGCACAGAGAAAACATGTGTGATAAGGGAGAGTATACACATAGTAAATATGCATGAACAGAAGCATTGCCTAAAGGGCACACACACACACATAAGGAACATATCACATATTCAGAACACATGTGAAGAGACACACACCAAGTCACATCAAGTTTTTTCATGAATTTTACACACACATAATTTGTACAGATGATTTTTTTTCTTTTGAGTTGTCAGTATCAAGTATTTATTAAGAACCTAGCACTGTGTGAGTGACAGAGTTGAAAAAGAAATTGAAAGCATTGCTTCTTCCCCTAAGCAGATTACCATTCCTAAGTTGTTAGAGACACGACTATTAGTATTCGAGAACAATATCATATAGTATCATATGTTACCAAGAATCCAATGATGTGAATGGGGCAGAGCTAAGATGGAGGAAAGGAAGCAATAGCTCTTCCAAGCTCCTCCAAGAATTCTGTGGCTAAAGGCTAAAAAGTAAATTTGAATGGATTTAAGAGTGACAGAACCCAGTAGGGGACAGAGTGTGGCAGATTCTTAGCCCAGGAAAATGTCTTCTCAGGTCAAAGGAGAAGTCAAAGCACACAGGAGCTACACAAGTGTGGATCTGAGAGCAGAGTTCAGCAGACTGAGAAGAAGCCCCAGCCAGCCAACAGACTCACCCAGCCAGAGGGATTTGCAGACATCTCACCACAGGACAGAGGATCATCAAACTGGGTAGGAAAAAACCTGGGGCCCACAGCAGGGTTAGCAGTTTTCCCTGGGGGCAATATGGATGTTTAAAATTATACACCCAAACTTCCAGAAGCCAAGATGGAGGAAGAGAGTTTAGTTGCTCTGATCCCCCTTCCCTGACCCAGAAAAGCCCAGAGTTAAATGCCCCACCCAGAGTAAAATCTTGAATTAGTGGAAACAGCCTCAGGCTTGGGTGTTGCTGAGGAAAGGGGAAGGAAGACAGTACAGAGTCTAAGCCCAGGAGGGTGGAGCCAGCAGGCCCTAACAAAAAGAGCCCAGGTGTGCTTTACCACCACCTGGCCAATCAGCTACTGAGCAGCCTGAGCTGTAGCCCAGAGACACAGAACCAGACCACTCCAACCCCACAGGTTACTTTGTAAGCCTCAAGGTAACTCAGGGGAATCATTGAGAGTCCTGGTCTTGGCCTCAGTCTACACATTGGAAATTATAGCTACCAAACCCCTACCTGAGAAGCTCAGTACTTTGGCACCTGAGAAGCAGATATCAATTCTAAAAATCCAGGACATAGGCTCTCACAATGGGGAAGAAGGACACTGCAAAGGCTAGGACTGTCAAATCTTTTTACAGTGAGCAAGAACAACCAAATTCAGAAGGCAACACGAACTCTATACTCACACTGGAGACCACAGAAGGAAACAGGGTAAAAGTAATGGGATGGAGTAGAATATATTATGCCTCAGCGTAAGGAGGTCCTTTGTTGCATATAACTTTTATTGCATCATGATCTGAGAATGATGCATTTAATATTTCTGCCTTTCTACACTGAATTGTGAGGTTTTTAAGTCCTAGTACATGGTCTATTTTTGTGCATGTGCCATGTACTGCTGAGAAGAAGGTATATTCATTTTTATCCCTGTTCAGTTTTCTCCAGAGATCTATCATGTCTAGCCTCTCTAAAATTCTGTTTGCCTCCTTAACTTCTTTCTTGTTTATTTTGAGGTTACATTTATCAAGTTCAGATAGGGGAAGATTGAGGTCCCCCACTAGTATTGTTTTACTATTTCCTCCCCTAATTCCTTTGACTCTTCCTTTAGGAATTTGGATGCTATACTGCTTGGTGTATGTATGTTAAGGAATGATATTGCTTCATTCTCGATGGTGCCTTTTAGCAGGATGTAGTTTCCTTCCTTATCTCTTTTAATTAGATCTATTTTAGCTTTTGCTTCATCTGAGATAATGATTCTTACCCCCACTTTTTTTACTTTAGCTGAGGTATAATATATTCTTTTTTCTTTACCCTTCTGCAACCCCTTGTTTCAAATGTGTTTCTTGTAGACAGCATATTGTAGGATTGTGTTTTTTAATCCATTCTGCTGTCCGCCTCTGTTTTATGAGAGTGTTCATCCCATTCACATTCACAGTTCTGATTACTGTGAGTTTCCCTCCATCTTATTCCCTCCCGTGTTTATATCTTTATGTCTTCCTTTTCCCTTCTCCTTATTAAGAATTTTCCTTTTGAACATATCAAAGTTGAACTATTTACATGCCAAAATGGAAAAATAATAATAGTGACTTATGAAACTTTTCTTAGTATGAGGATAGGTGAAGGGAATACAAAGGTATATATATATGTATACCGACTCATATGTCTATATAGGAGGGTATATATGTGTATGAATACATATCTGATCATGGGTATATATATGTATACATAGAGGGTTCAGGATCAATTAATTCGGAAGAGATGATACTTCAAAAGGTGAAATTTTGAAGTGGGAGAGGACTTGAATGAGACGAGACAGGGAGAGACAAAATGGGATTAATCATCCCATAAAAAGAGGCAAGGGATCACTGTTACAACTTTACTTTCATTTACTCTCATTAAATTTGGCTTAGGGAAGGAATGACAT
>JAQQSW010003368.1:0-14709 GCA_028646575.1 Pseudocheirus occidentalis | reverse complement strand
AAGGAAGGAAGGAAGGAAGGAAGGAAGGAAGGAAGGAAGGAAGGAAGGAAGGAAGGAAGGAAGGATAAAAGTCCATGAGGTCACATGGAGTCAGACATGACTGAAGGACTGAATAACAACATGATTTGAATTAAGGTCCTCCTGACTCCAGGGCGGGTGCTCTATTCACTGCACCACTTAGCTGTACCCAAATGTTGATTTCTTCCAAAATATTTTTTACCAGATTAGTATTGTGAAGAGCAGAATAAATTTCGTGTCCAAAGGGGAAAACCAACCTCTTTATTCTCTGATGGCATTCCCTTCATTTAATTAACTGCCTTCTTTTCTAGGGAGTATCACTATTAAACAAGTGCTGAAGATAGAAACGTGGGGCGAAGATGTGTGTATGGATATGGTTCTAGAGAGGGACTATTGATTGGGGTGGGGAATAGTATGGGCCCAAGTGGAAGGGCATCTCACCAAAGTGATCTTTCCCATCACCTGGCCTTCTTCCATGTGTTTTACTGGCAAAAGGCACAAGAACAAAAGCATGACGGGAATCTGCTGTTCTCGTGCAGCATTTCAAGGTCTTGGTTTGGTGGCAATAGATTCCAGCCATGCTGCTTTTCTCATAGGACATTCCTCCCATTTTTAAGGGAAAGAGGCATAGAGGGAGGGACATTGTCATAACTACTGGCCATCACCAACCATGTAGGGATTTATGATTAAGTAATCAAATATAATGAAATGATTGGCCTAGAGGGAAAAGGCTCAAGGTTCTGGTGGTGCCATCCCTTTAGTCCAGAGAACAAGAAATAGAAAAATTGGCTAGCTGATTTTATCAGCCAAAATTAAAGGTAAGTAGTGAACATAAATGGCATTTCCTAGAGATTTTTCTTTTGGATTAACAGAGAAGCAAAGGATTCTCATGTAAAGAAAATACATGAAACCAGAGGGCAGGAAAAAGTATTATGTAGATGATGTTTTTTGGAGTTCTTATGGCACCAAGTGGGAGTGAACACAACATATAAATAAGTCACCCAGGAGAGACCATAATGGCACTGAGGGGAAGGTGGAGGAGTTCATGGAGCCCCCAAGAGCTAGCTTTTGAGAAGAAATGTTCCTACTCTGACAGGCATCTATAAAGCAATCTCCTTGGGTCCAAGTGGACCGATTTAAACTAGAACATCAGGGGTTTCACTTTAAATTACATCCATGTGACAAATGGGTAAGTTATTGCTCAAATAACTTCTCTGAAAAGGAGTCCTTATTTTGACAGCATCCCCAAAGAAGCATAATGAAGACTACGAGAGGCTGGAGGGGGTGGTGCCTACTTCTAATCTCTGCTACTGGATAAGACTGAGGCTGGTGGATGGCTTGAACTCTGGAGTTATGAGCTACAATGGGCTAAGGCCAATTGGGTGTCCTCTTTAAGTCTGGCACTAATATGTTGAGACCCTGGAACGGGGGTAGGGGAAAGGTCACCAAGCTGACTAGAAGTGGTGAATTGGCTCAGATCAAAAACGGAGGTCAAAGCTTCTGTGCTGATCAACAGTGAGATGGGCTCTGTGAGTGCCTGCTGTGATTCCAGCCTGGGCAAGACAGAATGAGAAGGATAGGATAAGGAAGAAAGGGGGGGGAAGAGAAAGGGGAAGGGGAGAAAAGGTGGAAGGAGAGAGGGAGGAGGAAGAAAGAGGGAGGAGTAGAGGAAAGGGGATCAGGAGGTAGAAGAAAGGGAAGAAGAGGAAAAGGAGAAGACAAGAAGAAGACTTTCAATAAGCCTGATATGTTTTATTTTATGCATTCTAAAACATTGCTCTGAGAAGGGTCCATAGGCTTTCCCTGCCTGCCAAAGGGTTCCTTGACACAAAAAGGATGAAGAATTCTTGCTTTAAAGATTACAGTTAGGACCAAATGAATACCCAGGAGGAATGACAGACCATTTATCGTGAGCAAGATATCACCATAAAGCAAAGAAAAGTAAATAAAGTGGATGCCTATTGTCTGGGGAATGGCTACACAAATTGTGGTACATGATGTCATGGAAGATCACTGAACCATAAGATACTTTGACAATAACTTTTAGTTGAAAAGGTAAAAGGGCATAGGGTCCAGCTCTCTCCTAAACAAACCTAATCCATCATAAAGGATCCCAGATAGATGAATGATAAAGAGAATTGAAAAGAAACAGAAGAGGGGCGGCTAGGTGACGCAGTGAATAGAGCACTGGCCCTGGAGTCAGGAGTACCTGAGTTCAAATCTGGCCTCAGACACTTAACACAAAAAACTAGCTATGTGACCTTGGGCAAGTCACTTAACCCCAACTGCCCTCCAAAAAAAAAAAAAAGCAAAAAAGAAAAGAAAAGAAACAGAAGGTCCTCCATCTAGCACAAAACTGCACAAAAAGACAGCCCAAAGTCAACAAATGTCTGTCAAGTTCATAAGAATAGAAAGGGGAAAAGAGAAACTGTGAATATAAAGAATTCAGAGAAGCATGAGAAGTGATATGAATTGATGAGTAAAATACACAGAGCCAGGAAAGCAATATACATAATGATTACAACAATGAAAGCAGGCAGGTAGAAGGGACGGTGGATAGAGTGCTGGGTCTGGAGTTAGGAGGACCTGAGTTCAAATCTGGCCTCAGACACTTCCTGACTGTGTGTGACCCTGGGCAAGTCACTTAACCTTGTTCGCCTCAGTTTTCTCATATGTAAAATGAGCTGGAGAGGGAAATGGCAAACCACTCCAGGTTCTTCACCAATAAAACCCCCAAATGGGGTCACAAAGAATAAGAAATGACATAAGCACAACACAACAATAATGTAATTGGAAAGAAGCTGGGGGATATGAGTTGGAACATTGCATATAGTCTCAGACTCAGCTCATGTGTTGGCTGGTTTTGTTAAACTGCTTTTTTTCCTTATATTTCTTTTTTTAATTTTATCTTTATTTTATTCTTACATTTCTTATTTTTATTCTTATATTTATTTCATCTTTATTTCTTTTCTCTTTATTTTATTCTTATTACTTCTTTCATTTACTGAGGTAGTTCTCATTGTAGCAAAGGGGGAAAGAAAATATTCAGAAATAAAGATGATACAAAAACAAAAAAAGAATAAAAAGTAAAATTAAAAAAAAAAGACGTCACCCTAGATGGCTCAGTCTGTCCAGGAGTCTGGTAAGAGGATGGGACAAGTCTGCTCGAATCAAAGACCATTCACCAGTCAGGCTCTGTTGTCACTGACAACAGGCAATAGCACAACGGTGAAGTCACTTGATTTGTGATAACAGAAATGAAAGTCCGCAGGGTCAATAAAGGGCACATCTATTAAAAACCAAAGGGAAGAAGAATAATATGAAAAGAAAAACAATTGTAGCAACCTTTCTAGCAGGAATTCTTCCCCTTTTTCGTGTCGAGTAGCCCTCTGGCAGACTGGTAAAGCCTACTCAGAGCAATGTTTTGGAATGCATAAAATAAAACATATCAGATCACAAAGAAAACCATTTGAAATATAATTATAAAAATATTGTTTTAAAAAATAACTTCACTGATCCGGAGTTAAGAACTCCTGGTTTAGGAGAACACTGCACACAATTAACAGCAACATTGTGCTATTGACCGACTTTGATACACTTAGTTCTTCTCTGCCACACAATGGTCTAAGACAATTCCAAAAGACTCACAATGAAAAAGGCAACTCACATCCAGAGAAAGAACTATGGAGTTTGAATGAAGATCAAAGCAGACTGTTTTCTCTTTTTTTTTCTTTCTCATGGATTTTCCCTTTGATTCTGATTCTTGTTTACAACATGATTAATGTAGAAATATGTTTAATATAATTGAACACGTGTAGACTATATCAGATTGCGCACCTTCATGGAGAAGGGAGAGAGAATGGAGGAGGAGAAAATTTAGAACTCAAAATCTTATAAAAGTGATGTTAAAAAACTAAAAATAAATTAATTTAAAAAAGAATCCCTGCTTTAAAGAACATAAACACTAGTGATTATCATTTTTCTTCTCAGGCTGGGAAGAGGATGAGATGGGATAACTGATGGAAATGAGTCAAATCACTTCTTTCCTGTCACGATGATACCAACTGACTGCTTCAGTGAAATGTATCGCGGTTGTATAGACACAGCTTCAAATGAAGAATGCTCAGAAGTCAGGTCCTAACGATTAGATCCTGAGACTGTACCTCGAAGACGTCAAAAGGTGAAGGATTCCCACAGAGGGAGAGCTACCTGGACACTCCTACAGAACCAGAGCATTCCATCATCTGAGTGACAGGGAGACCAGGTGGCACCCTGGGCACAGAAGAAAGCAGAAGTAACCTTCCTGCCCTCTATAAGAGGTCCAGGGACTGCAGATGCCCAACAGACACAGGTTGGCAGGCACACTCGCTATGTTGGTAACTATTTTCCTCTGTTACATTTTGAGGAAATGATTTTATATGTGTATATATATATGTATATACATATATGCATAGGTATGTATGTATGTATATGTATATGTGTGTATACATATGTATGCATACACACATATATATTTTGCTTTTTGGAGAGGAGAAGACTGGGCAATTGGGGTTAAATGATTTACCCAAGGTCACACAGCTAGTTGTGTTAAGTGTCTGAGGCCACATTTGAACTCAGGTCCTCCTGACTCCAGGGGCAGTGGTCTATTCACTGCACCACCTAGCCATCCCCATACACACACACATACACACACACATACATATATACATATATACACACATACACATATATATGGTTTTTTAAAGACACAAATAGAATTTTTGTTTTTAAATACGATGCAAAAGAAATGGCCTGGTCCATTAGCTTTAATGATCAGAACATGGCTTTAGATTTTGTAAATTTAAAAAAATGTTTTAATCACTCTAAGCAGGAGAGAATTGTGGGTCTCCTGATATGGATCACCACAGAACCTCTGGCAAGGCCCCAGATCCAAAGGTTTCTTTTCTGCTTTTACCCCCTTCCAGACTTCTTTACTGGATCCAGAATTGATTAATCAACATACACATAATCAACATCAACAATGTGGAAGATTCAAGGAGTTACGAAGATAGATCCTGCCCTCGTTGAGTTTATGACTTAAGAATATTAATGAGAACATACATATTAAAAAAGTTATAACAAACAGAGCCCTCTGTAAGTGTTCAGCCTGTACATATGTGCTATGGCCCTTTCCTGGTATTAATACATGCACATGTGTGTTGTGTGTTGAACCCTCAACATAAACAGATTCCTATGCAAGGTAATGAGGGAAACACAAATCACTAGAAAATGCTATGGGGTATAGTGGATAAAGGGCAGGGTCTGAAGTCGGGAATCCCTGAGTTCAAATTTGACCTCAAATATGTATTAGCTGTGTGACCCTGGGCAAGTCACTTAACACTGTTTGCCTTAGTTTCCTCACCTGTAAAACGGAGATAGTAACAGTAGGAGATCATATTTATAAAATCTTTAGTGTGGTGCCTGGCATATAGTAAGAGCTAACTAAATGTTAGCTGTCATTATGATTCTACATGGAGACAAGTCATTCCTACCAAAACCATGCCAATAAAACAAAGAAGGGGATGTTAGGTGCTAAATGAGGGGCACAGACCAATAAATCCTGCAGCAGGTTAGGAGTAAGAGGGTATATTCACCAGGACAGTCATGAAAACGTCGTGGGGTAGGGTCTGAACGATAGTGAGGGTACATACACCAGCCTGGAGTCAGAATGACCCGAGTTCAAGTCTGGCCTCAGACACTTAGGAGAGATGCATGACCCTAAACTTATCCTGTTTCCTCATCCATAAATTGGGGATAACAACTGCACCTCCCTCCGGGGTAGTGGCGAGGATCAGCCGAGGTAAGACTTATTTGTAAAGTGCTCTGCACGTAACAGAAATGATACAGATGTTTACTCACTTCCCCTTCCCTAGGGACGAGAAACATTATAGACATCAATGCAGAGATGGGAAGAACCTCAAGGTCAGGGCACTGTCTAGCATTTTATCAAAGGAGCAATGGGAAGCAGCACAGTATATGCAGTAATCGGGGTTCCCCCCAAAGGCGATCACGTAATGCCTGTTAGAGCATCCCTTTCTAAAAATCCATGCTCCCCAACTCTACATAAACAGAGACGTTAGGGCTGAGCCTTAGGGATCATCAGCCCGGGGTGCTTAAGCTGGGTCAGTGAACTTTTTAAAAACTCTGATAACTACATTTTAGTGCAATCCGTTTCCTTTCTAATCCTATGGGCTTTATTTCATGTATTTAAAAACATGGCTCTGAGAAGAGATCTGTACAATCGACCTGACTGCAAAGGGTATCTATGTCCCCCCAAAAGATTAAAGACCTCTGAATTATCCCAACTCCTTTATTTTGCAAATGAGGAACCTGAGTCCTGAAAAGATTAACCCACTCACTCATGGTTATATGGCAGCTAGTTAGCAGCAGCTCTGGGATAAGATTCTAGGTCTCCTGACTCCCAGACCAGGGCTTTTACCACCCACCCTCATACACACATACACATGTGTAATATATGTGTGTATATGTTTGTATATATTATGTGTAATATATAAAATAATAAGATATGTATAATGCCATATACCAAAGAAGTCTTCCATTATTTTAAAATATAGTGATAGATTAGACTCTTGATAAAGTGTATGAAGGACAGCTAGGCGGTGTTGTAGATAAAGCACTGGGCTGGGAGTCAGAGTGCCTGGCTATGAATCTGGACTCAGACACTCACTAGCTGTGTGACCCTGGGCAAGTCACTTCACCCTGTTTACCTCAGTTTCCTCATCTGTAAAATGAGGTGGAGAAGAAAATGGCAAACCACTCTGGTATGTCTGCCAAGAAAACATTAGATGGGGTCATGAGGAGTCAAACAGGACTGAAACGAACCTTCAAATGAAATGAAAACGAAAACCTCCACTACTCATCTGCTGCATGACTTTGGGCGAGTCATTTTACTTTTCTGTGGCCCCATTTCCTTAAAAATGGAGGGAGTTCCTGAATGATCTTTAGGATTCCATTTACCAAGAATGTTCTCTGGCTCTATGATTCATTCAGAAATTTTTCACTGATCATGTTCTCTGTGCAATCTCACAAGGCTAGGTGTCACAGTCCCTGTGCTCAAGGAATACACACGCACGTGCACACATGTACACACATGCATACACACACATGCACATGTGCACATATGCATATACACTCATACACATATACACATGCAGATATAGATCTATAGATACCTAAATACCTATAGATCTATATCTATCTTTATTATTATTATTATTTTGGCCAGGGGCAGAGAAGGGATGACCCATTTCAGAGATAAATGCAGTACAATTGCAGACACAATTCTGTAGGGATTTTGAAGAAATTCTTTCAGCTAGAAGAGATCCAAGAAGGCTTCTCAGAGGAGAAAGTAACTGAACCATGTTAAGCAAGTAAGGCAAGTCATATAAGTAGGGATACTGAAAAGCGGAGATGAAGAACGAAATGTATTATTTTTTTTTTGGAGGAGGGAAAGGCAGGGTAATTGGGGTTGTGACTTGCCTAAAGTCACACAGCTAGTAAGTGTTAAGTGTCTGAGGCTGGATTTGAACTCAGGTCCTCCTGATTCCAGGGCTGGTGCTCTATTCCCAGCACCACCTAGTCACCCCTAGAATGTATTCTAAGGATGAGGGAATGGCCCATCCCAATAATGTCTAGAAGCAGAGATGGCATGTAGAGTTTGGGGAAAGTTTACAGCCCAATATAGGGTAGGTAGGTGGCTTGGTAGGTACAGCATCAGGCCTGGAGCCACGAAGGCTCATCTTTGTGAGTTCAAATCCAGCCCTAGACATTTCTTACTAGCTGGGTGACCCTGGGCAAGTCACTTAACCCTGTTTGCCTCAGTTTCCTCATCTGTAAAATGAGCTGAAGAAGGAAATGGAGAACCAACCCAGAATGTTTGCCAAGAAAACTATAAATGGGGTCATGAAGAGCTGGACGTGACTAAAAGACAATGGAACAGCAGCACAGTCCAATTTGGCTGAAATGTAAAGTATATGAAAGGACACGATGGTAAGACAATAGGAGGCAGCTGGACCACGGGAACTAACAGGCCTAAAGCGATGAATTCCATAAACACTGGGCAGGAAGAACCAGCAATGTGAGGATGGACTGGGCACGAGAGGTGACCAACCTCGGGCCTCAGCTCTGGGTGACAGGGAGGATGATGAGTGAGCAGCCAAGCCTGGGAGTCCGAGTCAGGCGGTAGCTTCTGGGGAAGGATGACAAGCTCGCTTCTGGACATGAGGAGCTCAAGGCGCCCCGCAAACACCCAGGCAGAGAATCAGTGGAAGAGGAAACATTCAACGAGCACCTGCTCTGTGCCCAGGACTGACCTGGGCACCGGAGAAGCAGAAGCAAGAGTGGAGTCCTCTCTGCCCACACGGGGCATTTTACCTTCTACCGTGTCTACAAAAGACACAGATACGGAGGCTCCCTCCCACCCTGAGATGCCCTGATTCCATGAAGCCATTTCCTACCTCTCAGGGTTCTGAGGCTCAAATGAGATCGTTTTTGTAAAGCACTTAGTGTAGTGTAGTGACTGAGGCAGGCGGGGGACTTAATAAATGCTTGTTTCCTTCCTGTTCGCCCATAGAACATGCCCTCGGACACTGAGAAAAAGAACGAGCATCTGGAAGCCCCCCAAAGGAAAAGTACTTACTTCTGACCGTTATTCGGTCTGTGTAGGGGAATATAAGATAACAGATTAGAGCTCAGATCTCACTTGTGACCCTACGAGCGATACTCCCAGAGGACCGATGACGAAGCCCGTTACCTCTGCTGGTAGAGACGTAAGGGACACAAGGTCCAAGGAGAGACATACATTTCTGGACATGATGTTGTCTGGATTTGTTTTGCTCAACTAGGCTTATTTTTTTTTACAAGGATTTCCATCCTTTCTTTTCTTTTGTTTTCCTAATTAAGCAAATTAATTAACCAAATTAAGATGCCTACTAAAAAAAAAATTTTTTTTGGAGGGGGGAAGGCAGAGCTATTGCCCAAGGTCACACTGCTAGTAAGTGTTACATCTCTGAGGCCGTGAAAAAAAATTTAAATTCACAGAAGAGAATAGAAGGGAATTTGGAAGGAAGCACAGATAAGCAGAACAGTTTTGAAAGTAATATGTAGGATTTATCACATACTTAAAAAAAAACAAATGGAATGAAATGGAGATTCACATTCTCATAAAGAATCCTCTTTTTGTATTCTGCTGTGGGCTTAGAAATGTTTTTGTCATTTCAGTTCAAAATGAAACAAGTATATAAAAAAAACAAGTAAATATTTATTAAGGGCCAATTATATACAAAGCACTGGGGAAATCCAAAGGCAGATGACAGAAATCGTTCCTACCCTATAATTTCTCTTTTTTCTTTATTTTAGTTTTCAGCATTCATTTCCACAAGATTTTACATTCCAAATTTTCTCCCCATCTTTCCCCTACCTCCCACCCCAAGATGTCAAGCATACTGATTACCCCTTCCCCAGTCTTCCATCTCTTCTATCCCAATTCCCCCTTACTCCTTTTCCCCTTACTTTCTTTTTTTTTTTTTGAGGGAGAAGGCAAAGCAATTGGGGTTAAGTGACTTGCCCAAGGTCACACAGCTACTAAGTGTGTCAAGCGTCTAGTGCCAGATTTGAACTCAGATCCTCCTGACTCTGAGTCCAGTGCTCTATTCATTGTATCACCTAGCTTCCCCTCTCTTATTTTCTGGTAGCCTGCCCTATAATTTCTGTGAATTTACTGTGACCCCCTGATCAATCAATCATTAACATTTCTTAAGCTCCTACTATGTTCCAGGCACTGTGCTAAATGCTGGGGATACAAAAACAGGCAAAAGACAATCCCTGTCCTCCAAGGGCTCCTGTCCTAAGGAGGGAGTCACTAGTAAGTCCCTTAACCTCATGCCTCAGACAAGTCCCTAAGATGGATTATAGAAGGTAGAACTTGTGTTGATGGAGGGAGCTGCGGGACTTCTCCATGCAGAAGAAATCATGCTTCTTTCCTGTAGGTACATATTCATTCTGGCCAAATCAAGAGAAATTATCTCCAAAGGAGACATCAAATCTATCTTGAGGGTGAGAGAGTAGGTAATAGTCTGCGAGGTCCTCAAGAAAGGTAGAATTTGGAAATCATTAGCCATGATCCCAGCATTAGAAAAAGTTACCGAGGGGCAGCTAGGTGGCACAGTGGATAGGAGGGCTTCTTGATCCCTTTTCACGGTTCAGCAACTTTCATTGGTGTTGTGTGGCCTGAGGACATACACAGTGCAAAGGGCGTGTGCTTTGTGCTCAGAACCAAAGCTTCAGTGAAGTTTCAGGCAAGCTCTGTCAGAAACATCTCCAATTCATAATGGGTTTGATTTGGAATTAATTTTTGGTCATTGGGTATTCAGAAACTTTTATTGTTGCCAAATATTTTTCGATCCCATATGGGGTCACATCCCACAGTTTAAAAAGCGTCGGCAGAGCACTGAGCTTGGAATCAGGAAGACTCATCTTCATGAGTTCAAGTTCAACCTGAGACACTTTGTGATCCTGAGCAAGTCACTTAACCCCAATTGCCTCAAAAAGAAAAAAAAGGAAAGAAAAGGTGACTGAGGTAGATGGTGTGAGAGAGGGAAGGAGAGTCTAGATCTGGATATTATAGTCTGGTTTACTAGTTAAAGGGCAGGTTCGAGAGCTAGCCCAGGGAAGTCATCCCTTTAAGGTCAGGTTGGAATCCCTCAGCATGCTAATTTGATGATTAATTATTGATTATATATAAATAATTATAATTATTGATTATAATTACTGTATTAATTCACACATTTATCTAGCACAATCTGTCACTGAAAAAACTTAAACTCAACATAGTCAAATCTGAACACTACATTTCTCCAAGCTATCAAGGCAACACAGTGGATAGAGTACCGAACTTGGAGTCAGGAAGGCCTGAGTTCAAATCCTGTCCCAGACTTTATTGACTAAGTGACTCTGGAGCAAGTCACTTAATCTCTCTTAGCATATACATTTCTTCATCTGTAAAATGAGGATAATTCTAGCAGCTGCCTCCTAGGGTGGGGTATGAGGGTTAAACAAGATGACACACATCTCAAGCACTTTGCAAACTTTAAAGCAGGATATAAGTCTGCCCACCTTTCATGTTTATTTGGACTCTTCTTCTTCCACTTCTCAGAACATCTCTGACATCTACCCTCTCTTCCTCACTCCCCCTGCCACTCACTTTCCAATTACAAGAGTCTTCTAACCAGTTTTTCAGCCTCCCCTCTTCCAATCCATCCTTCATACAATTGATGGGCAATCTTTCTTACACAGATATCTGGTCAGGTCATTTCACTGCTCAAAAATCTTCAGTTGCTCCCAGTTGCTTTCCAAAAAAAGTTCCAACTCCTTAACTTAGCATTCAAGGTCAGTCTCCACCTGACAACACTTTACTTTATCTCTTACACTTGTCAGGCAATATCTCCCTTCCTTCCTCCCTCCTCCTCTCTCTCTCTCTCTCTCTCTCTCTCTCTCTCTCTCTCTCTTTCTTTCTATCTTTCTTTCTGGCAGTCAATGTTAAGTGACTTGCCAGTAACCTAATACAGCCAGTAAACAGCTAGTAAGTATCTGAGGCCAGATTTAAACTCAGGTCCTCCTGACTCCAGGGCCAGTGCTCTATCCACTGCACAACCTAGCCACCCCCATGTAATCTATTTCAACCAAATTAGAATACTCTCTGATTCTGAATCCATTCCATACCCTCATGCCTCCATGTATATGCTCATATTGTTCCTTTTGTCCAGATTGCCCTCTTCCCCTATTCAATTACTGCTACCCTTTAAGACCCAGCTCAAAGGAAACTTCCTTCAGAAAGCCTTCCCAGTCCACCAAATGATAATCGTCCCCTACAGACTTTACATGGCACTCTCTTTGTAACTCTGATGCATGCATGTGACATTGTATATTGAGAAGAAGCTATCTATAGTGGATAGAGAACCAACTTTGGACTCAGAAGGCCTAGGTTCAAGTCCTGACTTAGACACACAGAAGTTATGTGAACATGGGTAAGTCAGGCAGCTCTCTAAGACTGCATTGGTAAAGTAAGTTTCTATAGTAGGAGTTCTCTACATCAATGAAATTGCAAGTTTGGACTCCCCCAAAATGTTTATTTCAGCAATCTGTGTTGGTATGGGGCAGTTAGGTGGCACAGTGGATAAAGTGCTGGACCTAGAGTCAGGAAGATCTTAATTCAAGTATGGTCTCAGACACTTACTAGCTATATGACCCTGGGCAAGTCACTTTACCCTATTTGCCTCAGTTTCCTCATCTGTAAAATGAACCAGAGAAGGAAATGGCAGACCATTGCAGTATCTTTGCCAAGAAAATTTCAAATGGGGTCACAATGAGTCAGACATGACTGAAGTGACTGAACAATAAATAGACTGTTAGCACCCTTTAAAATGTCCTTCTTGGAGAAAACAGAATAAATGGGAGACCAGAGAGGATGGAGGGAAACACAGTTAGTCTTTTGCAATATAACTATTATGGAAATGTTTTGCATAACTACACATGCATATCCTATATTGAATTGCTTGTCTTCCCAATGGGGGTGGATGAGGAGGGGAGAAGGGAGAGAATCTGGAACTCAAGAGTTTTAAAAACAAATGTTTAAAAATTGTTTTTACATGCAACTGGGAAATGAGATAAACAGGCAATGAGATATAGAAATCCATCTTGCCCCTAGAAAGTAAGGAGGGATGTGGGGAGGATATAAGAGAAGGGGTATTCAGTAGGCTTGCCATTTTGGGGTGGGGGTAGAGGAGAGATGGGGAGACAATTTGGAACTCAAAATCTTGTGGAAATGAATACTGAAAAGTAAAAATACATAAATCATAAATTAAAATTTCCTTCTTGAGCAAAGTTCTACTGACCCTACCCTAGATAGCTCTCTAGAACCTATGATCTTGGCCCTGTGACTTGAGTCAAACAACCACAAACACGGATAGTATTAGCTTCTGAGCCAACCGCTCAAAGCAGCATGTGCCAATCAGCCCAGGCTCTAAAGAGTAAGAGTCATTCATTTATTCATTCACTCAACAAATATTTATTAAGCACTTACTGCACAACATGGCCTGTGCTAGTTTCTGGGAGAGATACAAAGATAACAGACTTGGTCCTTGACTTTAAGGAACAGTAAGTTTATAATAAACAAAATTACTTTTACTTTTCTTTCCTTTCCAACGGCCTTCCACAGGGATCTGTGACCAGGGGAATTATTTCAGTCCTCTTGAGACAAGAAGATACTGGATCCGTTAGTGAGAATGGGAAGTGATGGGCAAGTCAGGGTACAGATCAGAAAGGGTACAAGGTAGCTTGGGTAGGTCTAAGTAGATATTCCCCAGGTTTTGCTAACATTTGGAAATTTCTGCAAGCCTGGAGATCTTCCTATCTGCTCTCAGGGAGAAACGCATCCCATTCTGACTAACCTACTCCACTCACCCTTTGCAGAAACTCTGTCCTCTCTTTCTTTTTGTTCCGGCATCGAGCTGCTGCTACTTTGTTCTTCTCCCGGCGCCTTTTCCTCCGCTCTTCTTCCTCATCTAGCTGTTAAGAGCAAACATAAGAGTTGAGAAATGTACCTCTATGCCTCTCTTGCAGAGGGTGTGGAATATGACCTATACTGTCAGACAAAGTTGATACACTCATACGCATGAGCACACACACACACACACACACACGCACGCACACAAACAATGCACTTAAAATCAGAAGGGGAACAGTTAGGGAAAAAATACTTCACAGAAAGTTTCTCTGATAAAGGTCTAATATCTAAAATAAATAAGGAACTGTTTCAAATGTATTAGAACAAGAACCATTCCTCAGTAGATAAATGGTCAAAAGTTACAAACAAAAGAGTTTTCAAAATCTTAGAACCAAGAAAATCAAGACATATATGAAAAAATGCTCCAAATGACCAATAATTGGAGAAATGCAAATGAAAACAACTCTCAGGTTCTACTTCACACCCATCATACTGGCAAAGAAGATAATAAAGCAAAATGGCAAACGTTGGAGAGGCTTCAGGAAAATAGGCACATAATGAATTGTTAGTGGGTGGACCTATGAATTGGTCCAACCATTCTGTAAAACAATTTGGAACAAAGCAGATAAACTGTGTATGTACCTTTCCACCACTCAGAAATAGAACCGTTAGCTTTATGCACCAAAGAGACCAAAGGAAGAGGAAAAGGATTCATACGTACAAAAATATCTATGGCAACATTTTTCACATGTCAAAGAATTGGAAACAAACAGGATGAACATCCACTGGAGAAGGGCTGAACAAATTATGGCCTATGGATGTGTTAGAATATAATAATAGTAGCTAGCATTTACATAATACTCTAAGGTCTGCAAGTACTTAATACCTGTTATACTATTTGATTTTCATGATAACTCTGTAAGGGAGGCGCCATTATTATCCCCGTCTTATGGACAAGGAAACTGAGGCTGAGAAAGGCCAGGTGACTTGTCTAGAATCCCACAGCTAGTACACGTCCAAGGCCGAACTTGAACTTATGTCTCCCTAACTTCAAATCCAGCACTTCATCCACTATGATACATTATTGTTCTATAAGACATGTTGCAAGGGACAGTTTCTTTTTTTTTTTT
>JAQQSW010003367.1:0-14710 GCA_028646575.1 Pseudocheirus occidentalis | reverse complement strand
TTATTGTCATTTATGTTTTGTGTGTTCAGGTCATCTGAGCCTTTCCCAGTTTTTGTGAAAGAATTCGGTTTAGCATCTAATAATTGTTAATAGATCTATGTTGACCAGGTCAATAGTGGGCACAATATGGAAGCAGTCCGACCTGGCCAGAAGCCAACTTCTGAACACCATTCTAGCAAAGAAAGGAAAGGTATGAAGAATTTGGAACTATAATGTGTTGATGCTGCCACAAGAATAGCTTACTTTATTCTACATAGAATTCAATTTAAGTGAAAAGGACTTTATTGTCACAGCTCTGCAACCTGATATGAGAGTGACTCGATCAGCAGCCAAGCAGATCCCTAAACTAGCTTCATCTCTTCCAGTGAGAAGACCAATGCCAAAACTTGCTGGTGGTGAGTAAAGTGTTCATCATGGACTTATGAGATAAGCAAATGTTCTAGTTACTGGGGTGTGTGTGTGTGTGTGTGTGTGTGTGTGTGTGTGTGTGTGTGTGTATTTTAATTGTAGAACAGGAAAAATAAATAGGTTAAAGAAAAGCTTGAAAAGCATATTAGCTTATGTGGAGGGAAATTTTTTCTCATTTACATGCTCTCTTATCCCCATTTTATAGTATGCTCCTTCAGTGACAATCCTTCCAATATAATGCATTTTTTTGTCAAGTGAAATTGAATGCTTTTATTTCATCTTTCAGAAAACCAACCAGAAAGAAAAGCACCAAGTGAAGAAAGACCTCCTCCAAAGATTGAACTTAAAGCTGACAAAGTAAAGGTAGGAATTTAATTAGTATGTCCAGTAACATCATATTGCTCTTCCCCAAGTAGAATGAGTGGCTTTCAGGTATGTGGCTTCTTTGACTCTCCTCTTCAAGCACCAACTGGAGACTGGTCATAGATTCTTCTTCAGGTAGGGGTTGGACCATTTGACCAATGAAGTCTCTTAACTCTTAAGATTATGTAGGTCTGAGATTCTGTAATGCTCCCTTTTACTTAGCTAGGTTCTTTTTATAAGTTTATTGTTATTCCTTTACTAAATTCTGGAATGACAGTCAGAGGTCGTTGAACTACTTTCCTATCTCCAGTGTAAGCTTCTTGAGGCAAGGGCCTACTCAGGAGAGTTTTGTTTTTGTTTCTGTCTTTGTGTCGCTAGTATGTACCTGACACACAGAAGGCAATTAATGAATAGTTGTTGAATGGTGGGGGGAGGCACGTAGGAGCTAAGTTTTTCTAAATGCCTTTGGAAACCTCATATATCTAAAGTAATTGAAATAAGAAAGCAAACATTGAGAATACAGTGCCAGTTTGATTAGGCTAAGTGTCATGTTCCCAGGCTTTTACTTAAACATAAAGCATCATGGCTGTTTCACAAACCAGACGTTCCATCTCTCGACTCTGGCAGTGCCTCTGGCTGTCGTCCAGGCCTTCTCTGCTCTAACTGCTGGCCTTCCTGGGCTTCCTTTAAGACCCAACTAAAATTCCACCTTCTACAGGAAGCTTTCGCTAATTCCTCTTAAATCTTGCACCTTCTCTTTGTTATTTCCTTACTTATCCTCTGTATAGTTTGCTTTGTATATATTTATTCACATGTCTCCCCCGTTAGATTGTATGCTCCTATCTTTTGCTTCTGTTTGTATTCCCAGTGCTTAGCATGGTGCCCGGCACATAGTAGGTGGTTAATGCACATTTATTGATTGGCATTTTTTAAGATATCTTAAAGCATTTAGATTCAACAACTATATAAGGTGTAAGCCAGGAAGACTTGGGCTCAGGTCTTGCCTCTCATACAAGATGTGTGATCCTCACAGTGCTCTAAGACTCATAAATTGCCAAGAAGAGGTCAGCCAACATAGGTGGATTTGTCTTTTCTGTGAATTCCCTATATCAGTGAAATAGGGTTCAGTCCCTATTCTTATTATCATCAGTACTTTTATAATAGAGGAAGACTGGTAACAGGATAAAAAGGATTATGAAAATAGCAGAAGGCTGCTGTAGCCAAGACCAGTTATGAATAAGAAGCTGGATCGATCCATTTTATGTCCTGTAACCTCTCCCATAGTTCCAATAGCCCAACCTTTGACAGTTCTGGAGTACCAAGGTTTGTGGTTTCCTACTGTAATGCTGCATGTGTTTAGTGGCCACAAGGGAAAAGTCTGCATCCTGTTGATGATTGGTTATACAATATTATAGGTTACCAAGATTTTTCTGTAATGCCTTGACCTCTAATTAGAAACAACGTTCTTCTGTCATTAGAATTTCTAACCACCACTTGGAATCGCTTTGTTGGTGCCCAATGGCCAAGAAACTTTTAAAATGAATGTTCCATCACAGATTGAGATTCCATTGGCATTGATAACTCCCAATAAGGATATTACTTCTGCAGATATAGATTGCCAGGTCGTGTTATAGCTGAGTCCTGCAGAGCTGCCTGGAGATACTGAGAGATTATAATTTGCTAGGTTTTCACAACCATTGTGTGTCCAAGGCAGAAGTGGAGCTTGAGGTTTTCCTGACTCCAAGGCTAATTCTCTCTCCAAATTGCCTGCTGTCTCACTATGGTCTTATACCCTTATCCATTCATTTAACATGTCATAGCCTAGTAACATTAATCTACTATTACTACCTATTTACATCTAGGTCCTTCCTTCCAAAGTTGGTGGGAAAGGAGATTGCTCTGAGGACCCACTTACTGAAGAAATTTCTCATAACTTTGAAAAATCGCCAAAAGAAGAAATTGCTGAATTTCTTGGAAAAGAATCCTTACTTGAGACAAATTTTGCTTCCCAAGTGAGAGAGAAGCCCTCCTTTGCACCTGAAAATTTTGTATTTCAGCCACTAGATTGTCTAATGAACTACAGAATGAAACCCATTTCCCCACAAAAGGAACATACTTATGTGGAACCTAGTTGTTTCTGGAGTCCTTTACAAATTAAAGAGTAAGAATTTAGTTTTAATTATTTAGCTTATGTTTTTTTAATAAACACTACTTAACTGTAATTTCTTAAATTCAAGGGATGTTTTTGTTCTTATCCTGCAAAATATTCGAGTAAGAGACACTCTCCTATGGATGGGGGGGGGGGTGGAGATGAGGGAGGTGGTACTGAGGAGGGAGGCATAGTTAGTCTTACCCATCAATGTAATCTTTGTTTTCAGTGCAGATCTCTGTTTGCTTATCAATACTGCCAGAAACAGTTACTAGGAAAGTATAATGCTTATTTCTAGAATTCTGTTCTTAAAGAGGACTACCTCTAGAAATAAGAAAACTAGTGTCAAGATGCTTTCCAAAGCTAAGGAAAGCCGATAATAAGATGGCTACAAAGTTATTTTGCAACGGCAGTCAGCAATTTTATCTTCCATTATCCAAGATCTTTCACCAGGCAGTCATTTTCTTTAGTAAGTTTCTTACTTGCCTTCAGAGGTGACTGGATGTCTCAGTGGATAGAGTCTAGGCCTGGAGTCAGGAAGACCCAAGTTCAAAATAGGCTTTTGAATCACTTAAACTCTGTTAATCTCTGCCTAATCTACTGGAGAAGAAAATGGCAAACCGCCCTGTTGTCTTTGTCAAGAAAACTTCACAAAGAGCCACAAAGAGTGAACTGAACAAGTTTCCTTTAGTACTCCAATAAGATGCTAATGTGTCTTAGAATTTCTTTGATTCTGAGTAAATATGGAAGATAAAATTTTTAAACAATATATAAATCTAATTTCAAATTCTGTATTGTATAAGTAAATATGTGAAGTTATGTTTAATTTACATGTTGCCTGAAGTAATTTTTTTTGTTTGTTTTAGTGATAACTCTCAAGAATTGAAAAGAGAAACTTTGAAAGAAAGTAAAACTCACTGTAACACTCCAGTTCAGCAGGATTTGATTGATTTGCAAACTCCGCCAAGATCCCAGGAAATTCTGGCTAAAGGTATAATAAGTGAACTTGTTAAGTTTTAATCTTTTTAGAGTACAAGTTATTGAAATCTGCTTAGCATGATTTCTATACTCTGTGATTCAGGTAATTGGTTCATATAGAAACCCCCAAGGCCAGGAGAGGTGAGGAAATGTGATTAGGGAATGGTGATAGTGACAGAACAAGGATTACCAATTGAGAAGATAATGAATGAATGAAAAAAGAGTCACGACTAAATGGTTTAGAGCAGCAGTTCTCAACCTGTGGGTTGTGTTCAATTTGTAACAGTGAAAATGTATCCTGCATATCAGATAGATTCCTAACAGCAGCAAAATTACAGTTAGAAAGTAGCAACGAAAATAATTTTATGGTTGGGGGTCACCACAACATGAGGAGCTGTATTAAAGGGTCATGGCACTAGGAAGGTTGAGAACCACTGCTCTATATGATGATAATCTCCTACATTCTGTCTCTCTCTAAGTCTGTTCTTCCTTCTCTCCTCAGCTTCCATTTCTTCTACCCCTTCTTGGTCCTTTCCTTGGCTACCATTGCTGCTCTGATTACACTCTTATCCCGTCCCACTCTCAATTCCTTAGTGAACTAGTTCAATGCTGTACCATCTGCTGCCCTCTAATCCCTTCCTCCCACATCCTGTTGACATTTTCAGTCTCATTGTCCTCAACTTCTCACCCTCTGTTATCCCTGTATTCAAATTGTTACCAAGTCTCTTAATTTCCTCCTCAAGATCTCATGCATATTTTGCCTGTCTTACCGTATTTCAAACCTTAATCATATTTCACCTGCACTATTGCAATTGCCTATTTGTTCTCTCTACCCCAAACTATGTTTGACAAAGCTACTAAAATGATTGTTCTAAAGCAGAGGTCTGATCGATGTCACCCCTTCTCCTCAAACTCCAGTGGCTCCATATTCTAGGATTACATAGAGGCTCCTCTGGTGTCTAAATCTCTTTACAGTTTGGCTCCTTTCTGCTTTTCCAGTCTTATACATTAACCACACTGACCTTCTTGCTAGTATGAATGTGCTGCACCCTGTCGCCCACCTCTCTGCCTTTGCCCTCCATGCTCGTTCCTCACTTCTCCATCTTGGAATCCTAGCTTTCTTTCAAATCTCAATTCAAATACCATCTTTGATTCTCCCTGTACCCCCACCCCTTCCACCCAGCTGCTAGTGGCCTCCCACCCATGGATCTTTCATTCATTGTATATCTGTTCTGTATATGCTTGTACACACATCGTCTCCCTTGATCCCTGGAGCATTTGGCCCTGCAGACCCCTCTCTCTGAGTTTTCATGACATCATCCTCTGGCTCAGGGCAATTTGACTGAACCATAGACTATGAAAAGGGGACTAATAGGTAAGAATGTTGGAAAGGTAGGTTGAGGCCAGGGTCAAATGGAGGAGTTGCTATTTGATCTTAAAGGTCATTGGAAAGCTGTGGATTTTAGGAAGATCACTTTGACAGCTGGGTGAAATATGGATTGAAGGGAAACTTGAGGCAGGGAGGCCTAGTATGAGGCTGTTGCCAGCCTCTGGGTGAGAGGTGGTAATGGTCAAAAGCAGCATGGTGGCTGTGAGTGAAGAAAATAGGTGGAATGCCAGAGATGGAGAGAGAGCAAGAGAGAGGGAGGGAAAGAGCGTGTGCTCAGGAATCTGGAAACTGACCAGATGTGTGACGTGAAGGAGAGCAAAGAATCGGCACATGTCAGAATGATGCCCGAGGCTGTGAATCCTGAGTAACTTAAAGGATTATGGTGCCCTTAGCAGAAGAAGGGTAGATTTGGGGGACAGAAGTGGATGCATTCAGCTAGGGACATGTTGACTTTGTGATGCTGGTGAGACATCCAGTTTTAAAATGGCCAATAAGTGGTTGATTTATGGGTCCTAGAGCTCAAGAGAGAAACTAGGACTCTGTAGTCATCAGTATTGAGATAATAATTAAACCTCGTGTTAAGCTGATGAAGACAGCAAGATAGAGAGAAGAAGAGGGGGCCTAAGACAGCTTTGGGGTACATCCTTCTAGCCCTGGGGAAAGACAATAACAATGGAGAAATCAAAAGGCTTGTGAAAATTAGTTGCCAAAGGCAGGAACTGTTTTACAAACTTGAGTTTTCACATTTATGGTTTGGGGGTTTTGTTTCTATTTTTAAATTATAGATCATCTTTCAAATAAAAATGGAGATACTAAAACAAATTCAGTCAACTTTCTATTAAATGCACCTGTGCCTGTGCTTGAAATAAATAAACGCCAAACAGCAGCGCCAGAACGTGATGTCCCGTATTTCAGGTTTGTTGTTTTGATTCTCGGCAACTAAAGATTTTTTATTTGACTTAATAAACATTTTTAAAATATTGATTATGTATAGGATGAGCATCAGAGGAGATATAGAGTAGAGATAAGATCTGCCCTAGGGGAGCCTGTGGTTGTATGGGGTATAACATACTCATTGATAAATGCAATGCTACATTTTTCTGAATATTACATCAGTGTAAAATATTACATTCATCCATGTAAAAGTGCTTACATGAGTGGAAACCCATGGGGAGGGTTCATGAAAACCCTCATTGAGGACTTAGCATTTCACTTGGGTTTTGAAGGATGAATAGAAATTAGATAAGTGAAGAAAGGGGAGGGAGACGTTCTAGATGTTAGAAATAGTAGCAAAAGCATTAACATCAGGAAGGACAGGTAACTTTGGGAAAAGACAAGAGTTCATTTTGTCTAGGAAATAAAATTCAAAATGCATAATGTCCTAACTGCTCTGGCCTCCATAAGAAATCAATAGAGAGTAATTCTACATGTCATATCGAAAACTGATGAAGGTTTTTGCTCTTACTGTTCTCTTCAAGGCTGATGTTATGGTAAAGGCATATCTGATTATGCAATTGCTTAATGTAATTTCAATTTTAAATTTGAACATTCCATACTATATTCTGTGGATTGAACAATTTAAAATATTTATATTGAAAGACATGGAAGTAATTCCTAGTATTTGTATTTTGTGTATGAATGGGAATGTTCATTATATTCAGCTACTAGGGTGTGGGGAAACAGTTGTAAAATTAAAATATTTTTGTCATAATTAGAAATATTCTTCAATTGGAAACTGAGAGATTAACAGGGTTCTGCCATGAATGGGAAAAGAAACTTACACTGGATATTCCTGATGATGGTAAGAAAATATCATTTATGTAGTATGGTCCCAAATTTATTTTAGTGATTTTTTTTTTAAATCTAGAGTTGGTCTATTTTAGAGCTTGATTATTGCTCAAGGAGAAATTTCTGTTTAGTATGATGCTAACATTAATTTTCTTGTATTCCTCTGCTAGAGTGGAATATGACTAATAGGACATAAATAACTTGTACTATTTGATCACAATTTTTCCTGTGACTTAGAGGCCAGTTTTGGCTTCTTTGGCCATTTTCACTTGCTACCTCAGTAATCTGACTTACAGCTTCAGGCTCATCTGAAATTGTTCTCTTCAGCATAGCTGCCAAAATACTCTGACTAAAGCATAGGTCTGATTGTGACCCGTACCCCATCACCATTCAATAAAGTCCAAGTGGTCTGCTGTTGCCTCTATTTATTAGACAGTTTTCTTCCCATAAAGAGCACTGGGTCTAGAGTCCTGAGAACCGAGTTCAAATTTGGCCATAGACACTTAGAAGATGGGGAAGTCACTTCCCCTCCATCTGCCTCACTTTCATCAGCAATAAAATGAGCATAATAATGACATTCACTTCCCAGGGTGGCTGTGAGAACCAAATGAGCACTTAGCAGAGGGTCTGCACCTAGAGTGGGCACTTAATGGCCCTGGCCAAACTAGCCATTTGGTTGTGTGGGTAAATCGTTTCATCTCTCATTAATCTCCCCTCTGTCCCCAGGGCAGTTTTCTCAGATTATAAACTACAGAATAATTGCCTGTCTATACTGTGGTTGATAGAGTGAGTTTCCTATACCGGTGATGTTACCTTCCCACCTCACATAACTCTCTTACTCATATCCCCTGCCATCAAAAAAGGAAAATTGGGCTTTGGGATCTTCTCTGCAGTCAGGTAGCGGATTTCAGGCTCAATATTTGTGCTTTATGAATGAAATTTTTTTTAAACCTATTTTTCAAACAGCCAAAGATCTCATTCGCACAACAACTGGTCAAACAAGACTCCTTATAAGTGAAAGGTTCAAACAGTTTGAAGGATTGGTAAATGATTGTGAGTATAAATCTGGCCAAAAGAAGATCACCTGCATGGACCTGGATGGATTTTGGGATATGGTTAATTTTCAGGTGAGTAGTGTCTATTGGAAATATAACTCAAAAAGAATGGAGCTTTGTTTTCTTCCATTAACATAGTAATGATGGAATATATGTGGAAGAGGAGTATGGATTTTTCCAAGAGCAATACTACTCTATAGTCACAGTATGTTTCAAGTTAGTTTCAGATTGAGTACTACCTGATACTGCTTTCAACTTTTTCTTGATACTGCTTTATTTCCAAGAAAGATTCTAAGTCTGAAGGCTTTCTCTGCCATTGTAGGGTGAAGAAATGGCCACAGGGACTTTGTCATAAGCATAGTTCTTTATGTGTCTTAGAAATGTAAGCACTACTGCACACCGCTATGATCCCATTATTCTAAAGCCCTTCACCAATTGTTTTTTTTTTAAAAGACAAACCAACTTGGTGATTCGTAGGAACAATTTGTTGCTATTTCCTGTTTTCTTTTTTTACTTGTGGCACCAGTCAGTCACTAGTAACATTTATTACTGGTGTTTACGTACATTTAGTCAGTTTATCTTGTATTGCCTTTACTGGCATTTAGCTATTTATGTGTCACTGCTGCGATTGTGAAGTAGATGAGCGATGGGTGTTTACTGTCTGATGCAGTCATTGGGCAGACAGCTAGTTAAGTGACTCATCCAAGTTCCCACAGAATTAAAGACAGTTAAAACTAGGGCCTGAGCCTCCAGTTCGTCAATATTTCATTCCAGAACTTTACTACTTATTTTTAATTACCCGTTTTAAGTATATTGGATTGTGAATTTCCATTCAAAAGGATCCTACTGTTGTTGGAGTTGTTTAATCAGTCACTGTTATCATGGATTTATAAACGATTGCATTTTCATCTATCGATAGGTAGAAGATGTGAACAAAAAATTTGAAAAATTGAGTAAGCTTCAGGAATCAAAATGGCAAGAAAAAAATACCACAATCCAAAAAGTTATTCGGGTAAGCTAGCGACCTCAAACTTTGGTTTCAACTCTACTATAGCCCTTCAACTGAACTTTTTTTTTTATTATTCAGCTTTAAAAATATTTAGTGGGCAATTTTATTTTTCATCACTAATCAGAATTATTCAACAAACCTTTATTGAGCACCCACTATGTGCAAGGCTGTGCTGAATCCCCAGCAAGATAAGCTCCTTACCCTTAGGAGTTTAGTAGGAGAAAGAAGATGTACAAATACCATGCTTCTTGCTAAGACCAATCCTTTTACATTACTTAGATCCCATCCCTTCCTGTCTTATCTAGCAGGTCACCCACACTATCATCTATCCCACTTCTCCCTAATTTTCCTGTCTCCTTATTTACTAGTTCCTTTCCTACTATCAAAAATCAAGCCCAGGTACCCTCCATATTTAAAAAATTATCACTGGAGCCTCTCATTTCCTCCAGCTATTGCCCTATATTTCTCTTCCCCTTTTCATCCTTGACCTCTCTTTCTTCCATCTCTTAGCCTTCTGCAACCTGTCTGCTTACCTCATTCATTACACAAGTGAAACTTCTCTTTGCAAAGTTACCAATGTCCTCCAAAACTAATGTCCTCTTTTCAATACTTTTCCTTCTTGACCTTTCTGTAACATTTGACAGTGCTGACTACCCTCCCAGGTACTGTCTCTTCTGAGTTTTTATGATGCTACTCTCTTGGTTCTTCTCTGAGTTGTTTCTCAGTCTCCTTTGCTAACTATAGTTGTACGCCAAGATTTTTATGAGCCTTCTTTTCAACTATATGCTCTCAGGAACATTATCTTTTCACACAGGTTTAATCATTGTCTTCAGAGGGCTCCCGTGTCTATATATCAAGCCGGAGTCTCTCTCTTCTTAGCTCCAGTCCCCTATCACCAGCTGTCACTTGTTAGATGTTTAAGGTGCCCCATAGGCATCCCCAAATCCAGCATGTCCAAAACAACTTATTTTTCCTCCCAGACCCAACCCACTTCTGAATTTCTCTATTAATGTAAAGGGTACCACCGGCCTTCCAGTTTCTCTGGTGTGCAATCTTGGCTTTGTCCTTAGTTCTTCACCCTCTTAGACTCCACAAATCTAATCAGTTCTCAAATCTTGTTCCTGCCTTCGTAAAATCTCTCACTTAATTAGGTCTCCTCTCTGCTCCCAGGCACCACCCTGGTAGAGGCAATTATCACTCCCTTTTCAAAATATTGGATTTGAAAGCATTGAAAATTCAAGGATGGGGGCGGCTAGGTGGCGCAGTGAATAGAGCACTGGCCCTGGAGTCAGGAGTACCTGAGTTCAAATCCGGCCTCAGACACTTAACACACACACACACACACACACAAAAGAAACCTATCCATGTGACCTTGGGCAAGTCACTTAACCCCAACTGCCCTCCAAAAACAAACAAACCAAAAAAAAAAAAAAAGAAAGAAAGAAAGAAAATTCAAGGATGGAACTGAAAAGTCATATGAATTTGGATGTCTACATCTATGCTTCAAAAGTTCATTATTAGTAGTAATTAACATTTCTAATATGAGTTTCTTCTCTTTGCCAGGGTTGTTTTTTTTTTCTTTCCAGGTTTACTGTGTTATGAAACAGTGTTTATCTTTAGCCCTTTGAATTTTCCTAAGGCTCTTACCACAATAATAAAGGAGAAGCAGACTAGAAAAGTTACCCATGTCGCATCCCATCCACCCTCCTTTTTCTTTATTTAGAGCATAGACTGCCTCCATTCTCTTCTCCCTTTCCAATGACACTAGCTTTTTAAAACTGAAAACCAACTGAAGTCATTTTCAAGTTTTGTTGACAAAACTATGCATTAAGTAAAACCTTAGTATATAGAGAGGCAGAAAATAAGGAACTTAGCCAATAGAAAGTAGGCAGTATGCTTTCTTAAAGCAATGGGTAGAACAAAACCACTGTCTGATTTTCAGTGTAGGCAAGTGTATTCAGATTGACCTTATATTACTTCCAGACTAATCTACCTTCGTGTGTATATACACACACAGACACACACACACACACACACACACACATATACATACACACATATGGTCATAGCTCTGCTAACAGGTGCTGAGTGGTTTACTGTTGCTTCATCATAGTTCTTTGCCTGGTACCCCAGACTCTCTACAGTCTGGTGCCTTCATTCCTTTCTGCCATCATCTTCTTCTGTTCTGCTCAGCGAAACTTGGCTGTTGTCTTTGTCTCCCTTAATGCCACTTCCCCAGTTTGTCTGTCAAATGTCACTTCTCTGTAGATTCTCAGAACAAACTTCAGGGATCTTCTAGTGGGATTCATGCTGGGATGGCTTTCCTTCTAAAACATCCCCAGCAAGTCGTCTTTCAGCTTTGATTTGAAGAATAAAGGAAAATTCTTTATAAAGAATTAACTCCAGTGCCACCATCTTAGTGAAATAGCTTTGATCTCCCCCTTCTCCCACCTCCTTTATTAGTGAAATTTATCATTTTACCATTTTAATAAACTGTTGTTCTAACATGTCTTATAGTTATCTGTAGGTTTTATTTTTTTTCTTTACCTCTTTCCTGCCACAATGTAATTCTGTACAAATAATCCCCTCTTCTCCCCTCACTGTGGTTGCTCTAGCCAGACCTAGCCTGCATTTAGTAGGTGCTTACTAGAATGTTTGCTGAACAGCTTATGTAAGTAGAAGTGAGCATCTTTAAGACAGATCATTAACTTTTTTTCTTTTTAGAAGAAAGCTGTCCCAGCTGAAAAATACACATCTAAACAGGATGCTGCTGCCAGAAGTGCAGCTCGGAGTCGCCTGGCTGCACTAAAAGCTTCAATGAGAGAGAAGCTTAAGCAGGAAGATCCTCTCTTGGAGATTGTGGCTCCTATAGCGTCAAAACCAAAGGAAATTGAAAAGATAGTTTTTGATGCTGGGTTTTTCAGAATTGAAAGCCCGGTTAAGTCATTCTCAGGTTAGTTCTATTGTTGAAACCCGTCACTAAGTAGAGCCTTGTATGTATGTAGGACCTAAAAGGGGCCACTAAGCCTGTGGAAAGGAGACAATATATTTTCTTCAAGCACTGAATATAACAAAAATATTGACTTGTGGGTTTTTTTGTTTTGTTTTGTTTTACCCCGAGCAAGCAAGTGTGTTTATAGGTAGATTGACTTAAATTTGTAAAAAGTTCTTTAAAAAGTTTATATTTTTCTTATATTTTCTTACATTTCCTATATTTGTATATAGGTAGATTTATTTAAATTTGTAAAAAGTTCTTTAAAAAGTGTATATTTTTTCAAAGGTCTGCTGTACCTTTTTATTTCATTTTATCTTCATATTAGTGACTGACATCTGGGGTTAAGTATGAAAAGGTAGCATAAATGATTCTGACTTGACTATATGTCCTTCCCTGTTTATTTCGTTTGAGTCCTTAATAAGAATATGTATCTGTCAGTACTGTCAGTTTTATTGGTCTAAGGTTGGGATTTTCAGTACTTCTTTTTTGTGAACAAGAGCTATTTTTCACTTTCCCTGAAGCCTTAAGTCACTTAAGTAAGGGTGTCTTTCTGTATGTTTTCTGATGGTGAAGTCTTAGAGCTGGTAAAGAGAGAAGAACAATGATGACTGTGAATCCAGCAGAAAGGGGGTTCCTAGCTGTTTTATTTCCCGTGCTAGGAATCCCAGCAAACCTCAGGGATTGGTGTGTGGCTGTGGCAATTGACCTGAAGGATTTCCGAGTGAGCCATTCAAAGACTTGCTGCTAGAAGGCAGTCTGGTAGTTGGGAACAAATATACATGAATCCTCAGGGGTGTTTGTGCCTAATAGGTTTCTATGATTTCACTAGAAAGTATACCAATCTGGATTCAAGATGCAGAATGAGACATATTTTGGTCATGGTGAATGTGGGCATTTATTTTGCTTGTCTGTGCATATTTGTTATGAGAGTTTTGCTTTGCTTGTCCAGTATTTAAAAATAGTCTTTTTAAAAAGAAAAAATATCACCTGAATCAGTTTTTAGTACTTTCAAGAAAATAATTCTCTTTTTCTTTCACTACTTTGCTATTTATTCGGTGGTTATTTTTTTCATCAGTTTCATTTTCCGTAGTCTACATTTAAGTCTCAGTTAACGTGAAATGAGCAATCTTAGCAGCCAGAGCTAAAGTTCATATGAAAATTATCTCTATACTTAATCCTTGGTAAACAGTTCTATTCAATGTGTTTAGGCAATAAAATGTGGTGAAAAGAGCATCAGACTTGGAGCCAGAAGGCCTGACTTTGAGTTTTGCCTGGAGTATTTAGTGACCTGGGCAGATCACTCACTCTCTCTGAGCTGCAATTTCAACTCCTCTAAAATGTGGATAAATAGCATTTGCATTACAAGTTTAGGAAATAGGCTGCAGTAGAGAGGACTGAATTTGGAGTCAGAAAACGTTGGCTCAAATCCTAGCTCTCCCAGTAAATAAATACTTGTGTAACTGTGAGCAAGTTCTCCTCTCTGAACATCCATTTCTTCATCTGTAAAAACAAGAGGGTTGAAAAAGATCATTACGGACCCTTCCAGCTCTAAATCTGTGATTCTACCCACCAGAGTTGTTGGGAAGAATGCAGTTTAGAAAGTCTGTATGATATGTCAAAACACACTGGATTTGGAATCAGGACCTAAGATCTAACGCTAGTTCTAGCTGCATTCCTTTTGTTCTCTCACTTAAGCTCTCTGTCCCTCAGTTTTTTTTATCTCAAATGAGAATATTTGAACAGATGTTTTTGAATGTCCATTTTAACTCTAAATTCTATGACTCTGTGGAGTCATAAGTTAAATTAAATATCTATATCAATGTGAATTGTTTTGATAGTGTGGAGATAGCACAGCATAAAGGATAGAGGACAGATCCTGTAGTAAAAAAAGACCTACTTCTGACCCATATGAGCTGTGTGACCATGGGAAAGTCACTTAACTTCTCAGTGCCCCAGGAATCCCTCTAAGTTACAGAGAAATTGCTCATTTTCAGTGTTATGTGTTTCCAAATAACATAGATCTCAGGTCCTGATTCCAAATCCACAGTGTTATGATGTGTTTCCACACTCAGAGTTCCTCACTCTAATGAAATCACAGATCCAAAGCAAAAAAAAAAAAAAAAAAGCCCAAAACTTATGGGTGGATACCTTTAGAAAGGGAAGGCAAATCAATTTCCCTTCTCTTCCTTCATATGTCTATACTCCAAAAAAGTATTCTGCAAATAAAACCTGAATTCCTAATCTTTTAACCCTTTGCACTCCGAACCATTCTGGACATTGGCTACCAGCTACTCGATGCTACCTTGCAGCAAAAACGTGCATTTACAGACCCTCGTATTATTTAGTATAATTTTGGAACCAAGTAACGTATTATAATGATATTGGACTTATATGAATTGGGTGACATCGAGGAATGTATATTTACAAAAAAAACAATATTTTATTGTTTATAATTTTGTACAGTATGATAAGTTTTGAAACACTCCCCAATATGCATTGCAGGCTGGTTAGTGCACATTTGACAGTAATAAGTGGTTTGACGCCTGCCACCAGGTGTTTTCCTGTTAGAACACAC
>JAQQSW010003366.1:0-14710 GCA_028646575.1 Pseudocheirus occidentalis | reverse complement strand
GGCAAGGGATAACTGTTACAACTTTACTTTCATTTACTCTCATTAAATTTGGCTTAGGGAAGGAATGACATAAACTCTAAACTGAGTATCTTGCCACACAGGAGAGTAGGGGGGATGGGGATGAGAGGGGGGATGATGGAGGGAAGGGCGGGGTGGGGGGGAGGGTTGCGGAAAGCACACACCTCAGTAAAGGGACAGGGGCAGGGTAGAGAACAAAACAAGGTGGGGTTGCAGGGTAGGAAGGAGGGACATACAATCAGCCCCTCACAATATGCCCACCATGGAGATATCCTGCGCAATTACACATGTACAGCCTGTATTGAATTGCTGCTCCTTCCAGTGGGAGTGGGTGACAAGGGAGGAATCGCAAGAATTTAGAATTTAAAGCTGTACAATAAAATGCAACTGGGAAATAAGACATACAGGGACTGTGGTAGGGAGACCCTCCCTGCCCTATTTGAAAGTTAGAGGGGCGTTGGAGGAGGACAAGAGAACAAATTGTGGGAGGGACTTTATAGTGGGACCACTGTTTTGGGCTTGAATGTAGTGGAAAGAAGGGGAGAAATTTTGTAACTCAAAACCTTGTGGAAATGAATGATGTAATCAAGAAAATAAATTAAAATAACAAAAGAATATAAATGAGCATAAGGACCAGGGTGTTCATAAGACTTATAGTTTGAAACTTCTTGTCAGCCTCTCAGAAAAGGAAGGGCAGAGGGGAGGATGAAATACGGCTCTTTTGGAATGTAAATTGTTAGGCATTTAATCCCCTCTAGTTTTTAAAGGTGTATAGAGTAGCACGAAATTTGGGGTTTGATTAATTTGGAATACAAAGCAATGTAGGTAGTCTGAACAATGAGTCTGAAAGACTGGTAAAGAGAAGTAAGATCTCGGGTAAAAATGTGAAAGCTAGGAAAAGTTTCTGTTTGGGAATAGATAGGGGTGAACTGGTGAGTATTCCCCCACCCTGGGGTGCCCTTGTATTAGTATCAGATGGTGTAAGGCTGAAATTGGGTGATTATTATTATTGAATTGGAGATGGGACCTATTATGGTGGAAAATATAGACTACTGTAATTTGTTATCATTGTCAGAATTAAAGAAAGCAGTTAGAATTTTGGCCCAGCATATTTTAAACTAACCTGATTATAGTAGGTGATTTCAAACTCCTTCCAAACTTTCCCAGGAAAAATGGGAATGTGAATGGGTAATTAGAATATTAAGGAAAGAAATGAATGTATGGATATATTTCCTTTCTGATGGCCAAGTGTATTAGAACTTAGAAATATATAGTTACATGATCAAAAGGTACATATTGTTATTTGGCATTAAGAAAGTGATTCACTGTGTGTTCCCTTCCCTTCCCCTCCAAAAGTTTTATTTACCTTATTTTACTGTTCAGTAAGGGGATGGTGGTGGAATCCACATCCTAGGAATTTTATGGGACTAACATAATTGTAAAGATGCCTGGTACAATGCTTGGTATAAAACAAAAAATGCTATTTGAGTGTAAACTGTGTAAGCTAAAAATTAGTTGTTTCATGTTTATTAACCTTATGTAGAATTTCCTTTAGGTGTGAACTTTATGCCAATGGTTATGTGATGGTAATGCAAGTCGAAGAGTGCAGGAAAAGTATCAAGTCAGAATTAGAAAGAATAAGATATGTGTGGTTTTAAAGGGACTTTAATCAAAGTCCAGCAGAAGGGTGAATAGACAGCAGAAAAAGCAAGAAAGTATAAGCATGTGGCAAAGAGAGGAATATGGGTAGGAAATTAAGATAGGCATGAATTATTAGCTATTGAAAAGTGTGAACAGAAGTTTTAAGATTTTTAAAAGTTTGAAAATCTCTTCCTCTTCATTCCACTCTGGTCAAGTGGAGTGAGGAGAAGGCGATAAGAAAGGGAGGGAATCTTCTCCTCTCAGATCAAAGAGGCAGGCAGATGAACAGATAACCATTTCCTGCCTCACCTAAAAGAGGAACATTTTGCATACCAGGATGCAACTGAAAGGCAACTGAATTCATTCTGGTCATTTTTGAACAGTGTCACTCCTAATTTGATGGTAAAGATAAGTTAGAATTTATTATGCTATTTAGCACCAAGGCAAATTGGGAAATACACAGATCTGTAAAAAAGACACCTCAGAGGTAAAGCTTTGAGTTCTCTAATAGACACCAGGGTCCCAGTCCCACTCACTCAATTGGCAGATTCAAAGCTCTCACTCTCAAAGAAGTTTCTAAGGAGTGGACATATAAGTGAAATTTATGGGAGTAAAAGTTAGAACAGCTAAAAACATTTGAGCAGATTTTGTTAAAACCTCAACAGCTGGTAAGCCCAATTTTAGATCAATAATTTCTGTATGTGATGATTTGGAAATGCAATTAATGTCATAATGTTATTGTGTTACCATGGTATTTCTAAACTGTAAAATTCTCTTATAAATCAAGTGACCATTGTGAGCCAGAAATGGTGTTAGGTAAAGCAGTTTTTTAATCTGAATTTTGTTGAAACTAAAAAAAACCCTGCAAAAACCAGTTATGTTACTTTATCAGTACTGCTAACCCTGTCTTATAATGTTTATATCTGCTATTTAGAAAACTAGGTATTTGCACCTTTAACTGTAATTAAAAAGGAGGTTACAGCAGTTTTTAATCTGGATTGTTTTGCATGTGAATTGGATTTTTTAATGTAGTCAGGAAAAGATAGGAGCTCTTTTGTGTTATCTTATTGGAAAATCTAATATTTTTTCATCCAGAATTAGAACACGTGCAGAAAGTTATGCAAACTGCTTAAGACTAAATTTTGTGATACCTAGGAATTCTGCAAGTATCCAGGAATTTAATCTGTAATAGTACTTTGGGAATTTATGTTACTCAAGGACACTAACTTAGTTTAATGAATTCCAATTTTAAAGGTTTATTTTTGATTTAAGGAAAAAGAAAGATATCATTTAAAACTTCCCACTTAATTTTTCTTACGTAAAGATTTAGTGATGATTTTTCTTAACACTAAGATAAACTCAAATTGTTTTTTAGGAAAGGAAATCCTTTTAGAAGCGATGTTTTGAAAAGTCTTGTGTGTTATACTTTTGAAGGTTTAGTAAATTTCAAGATGAGTTACCGTTAAATCAATGAAATAAGTTGTAAAGCAGAAGAGATTTTGCTGTTTTAATCTGAATTTGTAGTTATTCCATAATCTAAGCAAAAGTTAACATTTGTAGCTGAATGTATATGTGAAAGATTCAATTTCTGAAAGATCTCTTTCTTCAAGAATAAATATAATCAGAGGATAAACAAGTTTTGTGAAACAAAGATATATGTCTACTATTCAGTTGTGAGGTTCAAGTTAGGAACCTCTTGGGCGTAAGGCCGTACAGTTGTTAGTAGAAGAATAATAATTTATGGAGTATTTTGTCTTGTGAAAATGGTCTGAGTAATGGGTTATACTAGCCCATACTCACCCTACTTCTGGCTAATTTCCTCCCACTCCTTTTTGGCCTTTGTTTAATCTCTTCACCAGATTTGTTGCTTCTAGGCTCAGCACCCTTCACTTGCAGATGACATCTCAGGCTGAGTACCAACCACTGTCCAGAACATGACCCATCACTCCTGGACATTGGCTACAGAACCAGCCCCTTGAATGGTGGGATCCTATAAAGCAGAGCCAGCTCTATGCCTTCAATCAGCATGAAGCCACTTGGAAATCTGAGATCTTCGTCCCTTATCCCAAATGATTTTGGGTCCCATCTGTTTAAGAGGGGAATAATGGGGTGCTGGGATGCCTGTGCTTGAATCCCAATTTGTAAAAATGGCTTAGTTTGTGGGATGGCCCCTGCCTATTGAACCATTCCTCTAGCCTGTGTGATTTGACTCCGTATCTGCTTTCTAACTTTTCTATGTTATATTAAGTATCTAGCCAACATATTTGTATAAGCTTCCATAACCAGACTGGTTTAATCTCTGTAGGCCAAGAGGCCCCTTTCTCTAGATGCCCAAATAATATAACTTATCTTAATTGGCAGGGTGATGATTTCTATTTTTCCCCTGACCAAGAGGATACTCTTAATCTTGAATGGATCCCTAAGCCTTTGCCCTTATCCCATGCCTGTCTTCTCCTTGAACCCTTAATTTCTATATTGAATTCTTCCTGGGAACTGAGGCAACTATAGGAGAAAAATCAACAAGCACTCAATGAACATCAAATACAAACCCATATAGTTGTTAATAAGCTATTAGAGGCCTGTCATTTAACTACTTCAGACACTAATCACCACTGGTGTGATCTATTATTTAGCATATTGTTAATTCTTTTATTTTTGTGTAACATATATATCCATGACCCCATTTGAAGGAACCACCTATGCTTTGTATAATCTGTTTTTTTTGCGGGGCAATTGGGGTTAAGTGACTTGCCCAAAATCACACAGCTAGTTTTTTTGTGTCAAGTGTCTGAGGCCGGACTTGAACTCAGATCCTTCTGACTCCAGGACCAGTGCTCTATTCACTGCGCCACCTAGCTGCCCCTGCTTTGTATAATCTTAAGGCCAAATGAAGGGGCAAAGTAAGCCCCTCTGTAAGGAATAAGATTATACAAACCAAGGCCCTAACTCAGTAAAACCTTTCTTTTACCCTGAGTTGTTTTGGAACAGAAAATCCTAGGAACATGAGGGCTGCGCTTCTCCTGGGCAGGACCTTGAGAAGAGATATGGTTAACTGCCCAACTCCTGGAACTAGCCATTCCAAGGAAACATTGTTCTTGGGGGGGGTGGCCTTGGAGGGCTGGCCTCCCTTCCCGGCCTCACACAAGCCTTTACTCTGTTGTCTCTGGCTTCCTTCCCACTTGCCTATATTCTAAATAAACTATATTGGATCTTTTGAAGTGCTGAGTGTTCCATTCACGCAAATCCTGAACCTCCTTAATCAGACAGTGTTCTAGGTTCTAAGTGTCCTCCCCAATCCCATATTCTGGCTTCTGTTTCCACTCCAAATTGGTCCATTCAGAGGCAGAATTTAACTCCTAGCTCAGATATCCTGTATCTATGGTATCAATAAATATTTCTACATAAAAGGTACCTGAAACCCTCAAGTTTGGTGACAAAATGACCTTCCAAGACATAGTCTTTTTGATTCTAAATCTGTATTGTGCTAAGTTGGGTCAAATAATTCTTTTTATTTTCTTACAATTAAAGATGACAGTGTGCATGTGTTTTACAAGTATTATGATTTCAAAATCGAAGTTGTCTTTCATATAGGCTCTTTATAGTACTTCACACAATGAATGTCTAGTCATTTTAACTGATATTAATAGAAGCAACAGGTTTTTACCAGAGAAAGAAATATGTTAAACAGCATTTGTTTCCCTGTGCAGGGGTTGTGGTGTTCAGAGGATTTGCTAGCTAAAGAATTGACAAAAATCTCTCTAAATTCTTTGAAAAGTCATGTTGGAGATAAAAGGACTTGCTCGTTTTGTTTTCTCTTAGGTATACACACACGTATATATCAATAGAAATCCTTGTGAGTTATAAGATTTTCCCCTGGGAGGTCTTTTCCCCAGTAGCTGATTTCTGTCCTCCAAACAGTCCCACCTATAGCACACCCTGTTTTCTAGGACACTACGAGATCTGACCTTTTCTGCCCAAAGGGCTCTCTTTGCTCTGGGGTCCCGTCTTCTCTGGGCACTGCCAGTTCTCTCATTTTCATCTCCATAGCAGCTCTCAGGCCTGATACTCTGTGTGTGCTCACATCCTCCTGCTTCTGAAAATGTCCGTTTCAAGACTCCATACATCTCCCCCTCCCTTTATTTTAGGACCTCATGATTCTGGCCTTGCAAATTCAAAAGTTTCATCCACCTGACCATCCTGAATTCCAAATTTCATTCTAGCTCCTGCTTCCAGTGTGCCATGAATCGTCTTACATCCCCTAGTTCTCAAAACTTTTCACTCAAAATCTGGACATTAAGTGGGAGGATGGATCTCCTAGCTAGGAAAGGCTGAATTCTAAGTTCTAGGACATCTGTAATAGAGATCCTTGGAAGATCCTGGAAGTCCCAATAGTCAATGATCCAAGAGCCTGATATTTTGGATTCCATGACCAAACCCTTTTTGATACATAAGGATCTTCCATCCATCCATCCATCCATCCTTCCTTCCTTCCTTCCTTCCTTCCTTCCGTCCTTCCTTCCTTCCTTCCTTCCTTCCTTCCTTCCTTCCTTCCTTCCTTCCTTCCGCAAGGCAGGGCAGTTGGGATTAAGTGACTTGCCCAAGGTCACAGGGCTAGTATTAAGTGTCTGAGGCTGGATTTGAACTCAGGTCCTCCTGACTCCAGGGCCAGTGCTCTATTCACTGCATCACCTAGCTGCCCCTCTTTATATTTTTATTGGAAAATTATGACAATGCTCTTGTGTATTATCTATATGCAAATTTCCAAAATTTACCCATATCTTTTCTTAGCCCTTAGCAAGCTACACCACCATGCAAACATAATTTGCATTCATTTTTCTTCATGGTAATGTATACAGCAGTCTTGAACAAAGTAGTACTTACTGGTGTCCAAGTATTTTTAGTTTGGGGACTTTTTTGGACTTGCCTCACCTCACCCTTTTAGCTGTGTAGTTGTGAAAGGGAGATTTGTTTCAAAGGGTTGCAACAGCAGAATATAAATTAAATTGGGAGAAAGAGTTGATTGTCTAGGCAAAGTCTCCTTCCTTGTTTTTGAAATTCCCTAGAAATGGACCATATCTGAGGTCACTTAGAATATGAAAATAAATATTTGCCATTCATACAATTTTCCTTTCTTAAGTCCCTACAAGAGCAGATTCTGTTTCAAGTTCTTACAGTGCTTCCATCTCTCATATAAAGTGGTTTGTAGCCTATTTTCCAAGGTCTGACATTTTGTGTTCTAAGGTTTTGCTTTTCTCTCATATTCCTACTCCAAACTGGGACATTCTGAGTTGGAACTTATTCCTAGACAGGAAATTTGCTAAGCTAATTCTCAATTACCCTTGAATGGGAACTGACAGCCCAGGCATTCAGAGTACTAAGGCTTTTCCAAGACATGACATTTTTGGTTCCAAAGAAATGCCATCCTACATTTTATACAGTTGATTTTAATCATTTGTTTTAATGCATTTGTTTTAATGTGCAGGCTTTTGGGGTTGTTGATGTTTTTTGTGGGAAGGGTGTAAATGAAAATAAACAATACTTTCATTATGTCCTTTTTGAATTAAGTTTAAAGATGTGAGATTTTTTTTAAAGGATAATACAAATTCAATCAGAATAAAAGATTGATCTCCTATGAAAAATCTAAAATTGACTTTAAAAAATTTCTTCAAAACTGGCCAGTATTATAGACAAGAGTATATACATGATCATTAGTCCTGGAATCTATGGTATTTTCAGTTCTCAGGCCACTTGCAGACCACATGATTTTTTTAAAAAATTTGATTTGTTGATTTACTTTTAATTTACAAGATTCAGTTCCATAATCTCTTGAGTTTCAAACTTTCTCCCCTCCCTCTCCCTGCACGCCTGCCATGGCAGCATGCAATCAAGTTTTCAGACCACATGATTAATGTTCTCAGGACCCTCACATGTCCGGCATATCAAAGTTTGTACAATGTGCCTGGTCTGCCCTTTTATTTGCTAAGAGCTCTTCTTGCTCTGATACGGGTTCTTAGTGATCCCACTTCTCTCATTCTCTTCTCCATGGCTACTCTCATGTGTGACACTCTGTGGATGAAAATCCCACTCTTTTGATAAATTACATTCTTAACCTCTGTGTGTCTTTTTCACATCAAGAACAGCATTTTGGTCCTTTTTTATTTTGACTGTTGAGAAGTACAGTTAAAATGTTAGCTTTTCCATGAAGTTTTCCCTGATCACGTCAGTTAATAATGACCTTTCCCTTTAGATGGCACTTTGTTTTCTACCTTCCTGATGAAATTGTTGTGTTTTACACAGTTTAGGGCTCTTGATATTGGATTTTTATGTCCTTATTGGACAATAAGATCCATGAGGATGGAGATTATGTCTTAGCTAAAAACTTAGCGCTATGTTTTTTTAATAGGCAATCAGGGTTCAGTGATTTGCCCACAATCATACAGCCAGGAAGTGTCTGAGGCCACATTTGAAGTCAGATCCCCCTGCTGCTCCACCATCTCTCACTTTTTCTGTTCCACTATCTCTCCATATCAACATTCCAAATTTTACAGCCTAAAAATGCCCCTGATTCTGGATAAGAAATGTCCATCAGCATCACATATTCTATGTTCTAAGTGCCCTCCCTAATCATATATTCTTGCTTTAATTTCCACTCTGTATTGGTACATTCAGAGGCAGGATTGAATTCCTAGCTCAGACATTCTGTATCCTTGTGATAAACAACTTCCAACATTCCCTCAGGGAGGGTACCCAGAAGCCTCAACCTTTTGTATTCTGGGGACCATTTAAGACATAGCATTGTGGCTTCTAAAACCATTTCATGTGAAACTGGGTGAATGCATTATCTTTATTTTTTTTCTCAGTTTGACTATGATTATGATGTGTATGGGTTTTACCAACATACAGATTTCAAAAGTGAAGTCACCTACCTCATGGGGCCTCTCTACTTTATAGGATGTTTTCCTGTAAAAAAAAATCTTGGTAGTCAGTTTTATCAATAGTAATAGAAAATATAGTCTTTTCCATAGAAAGAAATACAAGGAACTGCATTTGTTGAGCTGTGCAGGGTGTTTGTTTTTTGTGGGGAGGGGGTTGGTTAGCCAAAAAAATGGAGTTATCTCACTAAATTCTTTGATAAGTTTTTTTGTTTTGTTTTAGCTGTTCTTTTTCTTTTTTCTTGTCTATCACAGATGCCGAATTAAAAATATATTAGAATAAATGATCTCCTACAAAAAAGCTAACTTGTTATATTTGAAATTAGTAAAATAGTAGATTAGTAACAAATATTCAGTATTTGGGCCCACAAAGTGTGGGTCTTGTCCCACTGATGATGCTGAATTCCAAATTTCCTTCAAGCTTGTGCATTCTATATTCCATGAGCCATCCCTCATCTAGTATTCTCTCTAAGGTTTTTGCTCAATATCTGGACATTCAGACAGGACTTATCTCCTAGCCAGGAAATTCTGTCTTCTCACTTCTAGGACCCCAGCAACATAGATACTTGAAAAACCCTGGTCAGTGTTCCAAGGGACTACATGGAGATGATATTTCAGATTCTAAGGTTCTACCCACCTATGATCTATAAAGATTTTTCTTTTTATTGGATTATTATTATTACTAGATTACAAGAAAATTCCCAATAAGAATATATTTAAAGTTATCCTTGAAAATGATGACATTTCAGGGCAGCTAGGTAGCGCAGTGAATAGAGCACCAGCCCTGGAGTCTTGAGGAACTGAGTTCAAATTCAGTCTCAGACATTTGACATACTAGCTGTGTGACCTTGGGCAAGTCACTTAATCCCAACTACTTTGCCTTCCTCTCTCCAAAAAAATAAAATTAGAAAAAAATAAAATGATGACATTTTGCATTTGAAGGCCCATTCCACAACAGATCATATAGCTTCTCAGAGCCCTCAAAGCTATGACACATGGAAAATTGGAGAATGCTCCAGGCCTGATCTTTGATGTTCTCTTCTGTATATTGGTATCCCTTTTCCTAGAGACTCTCCACAGTCTTGTATTTTCTTCTCCATGGCTCCTCCCAGACTGGAATTTTCTGTTCTAAAACCCCATTCCTTCAGACATTTTTTTCTCATCAACCTCTGAACATTTCCCACTCTCTCTCCTTTAGTCAGTTCCTCAGCTGACATTCCTGTTTCTACAGCCTCATTTGGCTCAGAATTCCAGATTTCAGGATCATATTCAGAATGGACTCAGGATTGTGTATTTCCATCAAGTTCAGATATTCCATGTTTCATGTAGTCTATCTGTTCAATAATTCTGGCTTCATAATCCATTCCTAATTGTTCCATTCAGAGGGAGTTAATTCTATGCTTGGACCTTCTTGACTCTAAGCTCCAGCTAATGACCAACTTGCCCACTTTAATAGTACCTGGAATCTAGACATTCTGTTTTCTAAGGACCTTCACACATGGGAGATTTTCATGTCTAAAGGAGTAACTTCCTACAATCTACAGGGGTTTGGAGTTGTCTTTGGTTTACATTATTCTTTTATTTTACCAATATACTTAAGTCTTTGATATTTAATGACTTCAAAGATATATTGTCTTTCCTTATGAGACCTTATTAGATAATGCCATTTTTAAGGACTAAAACTTACAAAATATCCATTATCATGAATAGGAATATCAATTGTTATCTTTATCCATGAAGGAACTGAAGAAAGTTGCATTGAATTCAGTGTATATACCACTAGGATTTGTGGGTCATTTTTTAGTGGTGATAAAATTGATAGTATTTTCACTATACTCTTAGAGGTCTATGGTTAAGGACGTCATTTCTCTTAATTTTTGATGTCACCAATGCATCCTCAAAACTAAATTTGAATGTTTGACATCATTAGAATAATCTACCTTGTTCTTATTTTTTAAATGTCCTATAACAGGTCAAGATATGGGTCAACTAAAAATATGTCTAAGATTACTTCTTTGGCAATTATGATATTTTCCATTCTAAGGTGCATTCAAAGCTAATCCTTTCTGTTCTCAGAGATAATCCAGCAAACAAACATTTTAATTTTCTGGATATGCTAAGATCTGCCCTTTGGAGTCCCAGGGTGCTCTCATCTCTTGATATATACCTTCTTCAAAATACTCTTTTACCTCCTTCCTTCTCTTCACTATGGCCACACTAGGCTATGGCTGAAAACCTCCTATTTCTGACAATTTCCATTCTTAGCTCCCGAACATCTCCCACTCTCCCACTTCTAGTCCCTCTGTGGAATCTGGAGAGATCCCACAGGAAAGCAAGCTCAGTATTCTGGATTCAAAGTTTCCCTCAAGACAATAGAGTCGGGATTCCAGTGCCCTCCATGGTCACCTATTCTGACTCCGTGTTCCGCACCTCATTGGTACGTTCAGGGGCAGTTTTTAACTCCTAGCTTAGAAATTCTGCATCTCAGCTCTCAATTACTTCCAACATTCCCACATGAAAGGTACTTGGAAGCCTAAACACCAGAGATATGACTTTTTTGGTTTTAAATCCATATCCTGAATAACTAGTGTCAAGTACTTTTTAAAAATTTTATTAACTGGATTATTATTATCATGCATATTGAATTTTACAATATTAAGACTTCCAAATAGAAGTCTTCTTCCTAAAAAGCTCTCTATACTGAACATCTGGTTTTTGTTCAAAATTGCTGAAGATCCATTTTTCTTAATAATAACAGAAACTGCTGTTACACCTGTTCAGGTATTCAGGTTTTGTAGGATTTGGGGTTTTGTTTTGTCTTTGGCTAGCAAAAAATGCATAGCAATCTTCCCAAAACCTTTTTCTAATTTACTTCAATATGTGCTTTTTTTAATGATGCTTTTTCCCTGAAGTTTTACTCTTTCTTTTTGTTTCTACTGCACATTATTTCTGTTTAATATAATTTATATTGGAATAAATGAATGATATCACATGAAAAAATCTACCTTCTTAAATTGTAATTAATTAGAGATGGCCAATATTTGGGTCCACTCATTAGCTCATTTGTTTCCTACTCTTTATGACTCTCTGGATCAGAGCCTGCCAGGCTCTTTCCTTCTATCCTCCAAAGTCTGTCCAAGTTATGTTCACCATTTTCAATCCATCTCTTCCTCTGCCATCTGCTTTTGCTTTTGACTTCGATATCTCCCAATATCAGGGTCTTTTCCAATGATGCCCATCATCTTGATATGTGGCCAAAGTATTGAAATTTCATATTCAGTCTTTGACTTTCCAGTGAATATCCCAAATTGATTTCTTTAAGTATTGATTGATTTTCTCTCTTTGCCCACAATTGGACTAAGAGTAGAGATGAAAATCAGTCCTTGACGTGTGTGAGATTTTCCACTCTAAGGCCCATTCCAGAGCAGATGATCGTTGTTCTTACAGCCATGCCAGTTTCTAGGGCACTCTAAGTTCTGAACTTTGGTATTCTAAGAGATCTCTCTCTGATATCCCTCCTTCTATCTCTCTCATTCTCTTTTCCATGACTCCTATAAGTTTTGTCATAATACGTGGTCAAATCCCACTGTTTCTGATCATTTCCTTGATCATCCCCCAAACAACTTCTCTCTCTGTTCTAATAAATCCCAACACTTGCTGGCTTCTATACCTCATCTGCTTCAGCATTCTGGAGTCAATATTTTCTTCTAGCTCAGATAATCCTTTGGTTTCAGTTTCCGTTCAAAATCCTGGTCTCCAGAAGGAGGAAGTGATCCTGAACCAAACAGTTCTAGAGTCTAACTCTCAGCCACCTCCAAAATAGCTCCTTGAAATATAAGTGGAAAGCCAGATATTCAGTGTCCTGAAGGACTTAAGAAGTCCTGACATTTTTGGTTCTAAGACAACTTCTCTATTGACCTGTAAGATTTTTAATTTTTTAAAAATTGGTATCGTGATTACTAAAGTGAACATGAGCATTACTAATACCCTGATTTTGAAAAATAAGTCTTGTTCCTCATAAATTCTCCTTATGACATCTCTTATTTTGTAGAAAAGACACTATGTTCATTAGAATTAATAGTAGTAACAATAGCAGTCTTTACACAAGAAGGAAGGGCATGGAAATGCATTTGTTTTGATATACCAGTTTTTAGGGTGGTTGAAGGTATTTTGGGGGAAAGGGGCTAGTCAGAAAATAGGCAGTGCTTCCATGCTATCCTTTTGCATTATGTTTAAAGATAGGAGATTTTCTTTTAGGCATAATTTGAATCAGAATGAAAGACTTGAAAATATATTTAGTATGAATGCATAAGCAGAGCTTATATCAGAGTGCACGCTGTCTTGGGGAGGAGGGAGGAGATATTGGAGGAGAAAATTCAAAACTCAAAATCTTATGGAAGTGAATGCTAAAATATAAAAAAACAAATTAACTAATTAATAAAAAACCAAAAAAAGAATAAAAGACTGATTTCCTATGAAAACTCTAAAATTGTCCTGTTTCTTAATTTCCTTCAAACTGGCCAATATTTTAGTCAAGAATATTTATGATGATAAATCCTAGAATTAATAATAGTTTGCATTCCAAGGCCCTTCTAGATTACAAGATTTATGTTCTCAGGACCTTCCCATATTTGTTATATGGAAGTTTTCAGGGTAGTCAGGCCCTGACCTTTTATGTTTTAAGAGGTCTTGCTCTGATCTAGCTTCTTCCAAGTGCTCCTCCTTCTCTCCTTTTCTTCACCAAGGCTACTGTTAGGCCTAACTTTCTGTGGACTAAAACCCCACCATTGTGATAAAGCATATTCTAAGCCTCTCAATATCTTTCACTTGTTTTGTTGGGGGGAGGTGGCAATCAGCTAGTAAGTGGGTGAGACCACATTTGTACTCAGGTACTCCTAACTCCAGAGCCAGTGCTCTCATCTCCCACTTTCTCTGTTCTAATGGCTATCCATAATAACATTCCAAATTTGACAGATTAAAAAAATACCAGATTCTGGATTAGAAATAATCATCAATGTCTCATGTTCTCAGTTCTAATGCTCTCCCTGATCCCACATTCTGGATTCAGTTTTCACTGTTTTTGTAGATTCAGAGGCAGAATTTAACTCCTAGTTCTCAGAATAGACTTGGGAACTTTCCAGCTGGGCAACAAACTGATCACTGGGCAATAGGTCATTAGGCAATGAACTGATTGCTACCTTTTGGCTTCTGTATTTTCCCCATTTGAGTAGGAACTGAATAAGTTGTGGTTTCCCCCAGTAACAGTTATGTTGTGGCTTTTGTCTATATAAACCCCCCTGAAAATGCATCTTGGGGCTGCTTGATTTGGGTTATGAGTACCCTTGGCAGTCACTGGCTTATTAAATTCCACTTAAAGGAATGATGGTCCCTCTTGCTCATTTCTCAGTACAACACCTTCATATTTTCCAAAAGAATTTTACTTTTTATTTTGTTACTGCATCATTATTACAATGCACATGAATCTTACCACATACAAATTTTTAAAATTATTCACTTTCAGGGATAGTTATTAGAAGGGAGAGAAAGAGTAGTAAGGAGAAAGGGTAGGTAAATAGGGCGGGGGACACAGGGAGGGAATACTGAAGGAAGTGGTGGTCAAAAGGAAAAACCTTAAGGAGGAGAGGAGAAAAGGAAGCTACAAAAATATAAACAGGGGAGGGAAGAGGATGGAGGGAAAGTCACAGAGAGTAATCATTAACTGTGAATGTGAATAGCATGAACTCTCCCATAAAACAGAGGCAGATAGCAGAATGGATTAAAAACCACAATCCTACAATATGCTGTTTACGAGAAACACATTTGAAACAAGGGGATACACACAGGGTAAAGGTTAAAGGATGGAGTAGAATACATTATGCTTTAGCTGAAGTAAAAATAGCAGGGGTAGCAATCTTTATCTCAGATAAAGCAAAAGAAAAATTGATCCAATTAAAAGAGATAAGGAAGGAAACTACATCCTGCTAAAAGGCACCATCGAGAATGAAGCAATATCATTGCTTAACATATATGCACCAAGCAGTATAGCACCCAAATTCCTAGGGGAAAAGTCAAGGGAATTAGAGGAAGAAATAGATAGCAAAACAATACTAGTGGGGGAC
>JAQQSW010003365.1:0-14710 GCA_028646575.1 Pseudocheirus occidentalis | reverse complement strand
AAGGAGAGACAGACTATCACTGTCACAATCTGTCCACTATGAAGATGTCCTGTATAATCACACATCCATAGCCTGTATTGAACTGAGTGTCCTTCTAGTAGGGGTGGGTGACAAGGGAGGAATAGACAGAATCTAGAATTTAAAGTTCTGCAATACCTGCAATGAGGAATTAAGATATACAGGGGCTGGGATAGGGAGAGCCCTCCTGCCCTACCAGAAAATAGGAGAGCAGAGCAGGGGAGGGGCTTTACAGTGGGATTGCTGTTATGGGGTTGGGGCAGGAGCAAGACGGGGAGAAAATGTGTAATTCAAAAAATGTAATGAAAATGAATAATGTAAACAAGAAAACAAATAAAAACTAAAAAAAAGAAAAAAATCATATATGAAAGAAAACACAGAACAAAAAATGGAAAAACTAAAGAAAGTGAAAATAGTATGCTTAAATCTGCATTCAGACTCTACCAGTTCTTTCTCTGGAGGCGAATAGCATTTTTTCATCATAGATTCTTTGCAATTGTCTTGAATCTTTGTATTGCTTGGAATAGCTAAGTAATTCACAGTTGATCATCATATAGTATTGCTGTTAATATGTATGATGTTCTCCTAGTTCTGGTCATTTCACTTTGCATCAATTCACGTAAGTCCTTCCAGGTTTTTCTGAAATCATCCTGCTTGTCATTCTTATAACATAATAGTATGCCATTAAAATCATATTCCAAATATGGGCTATATGTGTGTCACTGAATTAAATAGTATTACATTAACCATCATATGTCACAGCTTGTTTAGCCATTCCCCAATTGATGGACACCCCCTCAATTTCCAATTATCAGCCACCAATAAAAGATAATAATAGGCGCTTCCTCCTACGTTTTTTTTTAATCTCCTCAGGATATAACCCTAGTAGTAGTACTGCTACAACAAAGGGCATTCAAAGTTTTGAATCCATTTGGGTATAATTGCAAATTGTTCTCCAAAATGTTTTGATCACTTCACAACTCCACCAATATTGCATTAGTGTCCAATTTTCCCAGTGCCCTCCAATAGTTATTGTTTTCCTTTTCTATCATATTGGCCATTCTGATATGCATGAGGTGGTACCTGAGAGATGGCTTGATTTGCATTCCTCTAATAAATAGTGATTTTGAAAATATTTTTCACATGACATTTTTACAGACAGCTTTGGTTTGTTCATTTGAAAACTACCTGTTCATATCCTTATGAAATGTGTAATAACTCACATTCTTATAAATATAATTAAGTTCACTACATATTTGAGAATTGAAACCTTTATAAGAGACACTAAAAATTATTTCCCAACTCTCTGGATCCTTTTAATCTTGGTTGCATTGGTTTTGTTTGTGTAAAAACTTTCTAATTTAATAGTATCAAAATATGATCAAAATTATCCATTTTATATCTTATCATGTTCTCTATCTCTTGTTTATCCATATTTTTCCCTTATCCATATATCTGATGGGTAAACTATTCCTTTTTTTCCTAATATGCTTATAATATCACCCTTTATGTCTAAATCATACATCCAATTTGAGCTAATCTTAGTATATAAGAGATTAGTCTATTCATAGACTAATATATAAATACATGCATACACACACATATATTTTTATATGTATATAAGTTTATGCACTGGCCATACTATTTTCCACCTCTCCCAGCAGTTTTTGTCAAATAATGAATTCTTGCCCAAAAGGATTGGTTCTTTGGATTGATCAAACTCTAGACTACTATGGTCCTTTACTGCACTATATAGCATACCTAATCTATTCCTCTTATCTACCTCTCTATTTCTTAGCCAATAGCAGATTGTTCTGATAATTACTGTTATGTAATACCGTTTGAGATTTGGTCTTGCTTGGCCCCTTTCCTTTAAATGTCCTTAATTAATTCCCTTAATGTTCTTTATCTTTTGTTTTCCTTGTGAATTTTGTTATCATTTCTTTCTAATTCTATGAAGTAATCTTTTGGTAGTTTGATTGGTATGACACTGAATAAGTAAATTAATTTAGGGAGAATTGTCATTTTTATTATATTGACTTGACCTACACATGAGCAGTAGATGTTTTTCTACTTGTTTAGATCTGACTTAACTTGTATGAAAAGTGTTTTGCAGTTGTATTCATATAGTTCCCGAGTTTGTCTTGGCATTTAGACTCTCAAGTATTTTATATTGTCTACAGTAATTTTAAATTGAATTTTTCTTTCTATCTACTAATGACCTTTGTTGGTAATACATAGAAATGCTGGTGATTTATGTGAGTTTATTTCATATTCTTCAACTTTGCTAATGTTCTCAATTATTTCAACTAGTTTTTTAATTGATCCTTTAGGAATATCTAAATATACCATAATATCATTTGCAAAGAGTGATAGCTTTATTTCATCAGTGTCTATTCTAATTCCTTCCATGTTTGTCTTCTTTTGCTGTAGCTCACATTTCTAGTAAAATATTGAATATAATATTAGATAATAATGATAATGAGTATCCTTCTTTTACCCCATTCCTTATTACATATAATGTTGTTTTTAGATAGAAACTACTTATCATTTTAAGGAAAACTTCATGTTTTCCCTATTCTCTCTAGTTTTTTTTTAATGGAATGGGTGTTATATTTTGTCAAAAGCTTATTCTGAATCTATAGAGACACTCATATGATTTGTTGCTTTTCTTATGTATATGGTCAATTATGCTGATAGTTTTCCTAATATTGATACAGACCTGCATTCCTGGTATAAATTCCACCTGTTAATAGGGTATGATTCTTGTGGTAGATTGTTATAATCTCCTTGCTAGTATTCTATTTAAAATATTTGCATTAATATTTATCAAGGAAATTGGTCCATAGTTTTCTTCCTGTTTTGTTCTTCCTGGATTGGGTATCAGCACATATTTGTGCCACAAAAGGAATTTGGAAGGACTCCTTCTTTGCCTATTTTCCCAAAATGTTTCTATAGTATTGGAACTAATCAATCCTTAAGTGCTTGTTAGAATTCATCTGTAAGTCCATCTGGCCCTGGGAATTTTTTTTCTTAGGGAGTTCATTGATGGCTTGTTTAATTTTTTTTATTTAATTTCTTTTTATAAGATGGGGTTATTAAGTATTATATTGTCTCTTTTCTTAGTCTGAGCAATTTATATTTTTTGTAAATATCCCTCCATTTCACTAAGATTGTCAGATTTATTGTGATATAATTGGGCAAAATAGCTCCTAATTGTTTAAATGTCTTTTTGCTGGTGGTGGATTTACCCCTTTTGTTTTTGATGGTCATAATTAAGTTTCCTTCTTTCTTTTTTTTAAGTCAAATTAAACAATGGTTTATTTTTCTGTTCCCCCCCCATAAAACCAGGTCCTAGTCTCATTTATTAGTTCAATGATTTTCTTACTCTTAATTTTATTAATTTCTCCTTTGATTTTCAGGATTTCCAATTTGTCATTTAATTAGGGATTTTTAATTTCTTCTTTTTCTAGGTTTATTTTTTGTAGCATGCCCAATGTGTTGGTCTGCTCTTTTTTTTCTATTTTATTGATATAAGCATTTAGAGACATAAATTTCTCCTGAGTACTGCGTTGGCTGTATCCCATAAATTTTGGTATGTTGTCTCATCATTCTCATTCTGTTTAATACACTTAATTATTGCTTCTATGATTTGTTCTTTAACCTATTAATTCTTTAGAATTGGCTAGTTAACAATTAATTTTAATTTATCTATCACCCTTTAAATGTAATTTTATTGCATTATAATATAAAAGGTTACACTTAATATTCCTGCTTTTATTCATTTGGTTGTGAGGATTTTGTGCCCTAATACATGATCAGTTTCTGTATAAGTGTGACATACCACTGAGAAAAAGGTGCATTAACTTCTATTTCTATTCCATTTCCTCAAAAGGTCTGAAATTCTATTGACCTATATAATTTCTTTCTTGTTTTTTTTTGTTAGATTTATCCAGTTCTAAGAGTGGAAAGTTGAGGTCCCCACAAGTATAACTTTACTCTATAATTCCTCCTGTAACTCATTTAACTTCTCTTAAAAATTTGGGTGCTATACTATTTGGCACATGTGTATTTAACATCAATATTACTGTATTGTGTATTGCTCAATGTACCTTTTTGTAAGATGTACTTTCTTAGCCCTTTTAACTAGATCTATTTTTTCTTTTGCATTGTCTGAAATCATGATTGCTACTCCTGTTTTTTTTTACTTCAGCTGAAATATAATAGATTTTGCTCCGCCCTTACCTTACCTTTAGTCTGTGTGTATTTCTCTGCTTCAACTGTGTTTCTTGTAAACAACCTATTATAGGTTTCTGGTTTTTAATCCACTTTGCCATCTGCTTCCATGTTGAGTTCATTCAATTCACATTCACAGTTATAATTGCTGTGTGTTTCCCTCCATCCTATTTTCCCTTGTTTATCCTTTGTCTCTCTTTCTCTCCTTTCACCCTGTCTCTCCTAACCAATGTGTTGTTTCTGACCACTGCCTCGTGCAAACTGCCTTCCTTTCTGTCAGTCCCCCTTTTCTCTTATTCCACACTTTCCCTACTTGCTCATAGGGTGAGATAAATTTCTCTATATAAATCTGTGTACATATCATTCCCTCTTTCAGACAAGTAAAATGAGAGTGACATTCAAAAACTGTACACCACCACAACCACCATTTTCCCCTCCACTATAACAAATTTTGAACACGTTTTCATGTAAAATAATTTACTCCATTCTACCTCTCTCTTCCCTCTTGTCCCAGAGAAATCTTATTTATCAACCCTTTTTGGGGGGAAAGGGAGGGAGTTTATATCATCCCATCAAAGACAACTTATACATGTACCTTCTATGAATATTCTTTCTAAATGCCCTGATAGTGATAAAGTTCTTAAAAGTTACAAACATCATCTCTCCATGTAGGAATGTAAGCACTTTAAACTTACTGAATGCCTTATATTTTCTCTTTCCTTTTTACCTCTTTATGCTTCTGTTGTATTTGAAAATAAAATGTTCTGTTCAGTTCTGGTCTTTCCATCAGAAAAACTTCAAATTCTCTATTTCATTGAATTTCCATTTTTTCTTCTGAAGGATTATACTCAATTTCACTGGGTAGGTGACTCTTGGCTGTAATCCAAACTTTTTTACCTTCCAGAATATCATATTACAATCCTTCTGATCATTTAATATAGAAGCTACTAAATTTTCTGTAATCATGACTGTGTCTTCATGCTATGTGAATTGTTTCTGTCTGACTGCTTGCAATATTTTCTCTTTGACTTGAGAGCTCTAGAACTTAGCTACCATGTTCTTGGGAGTTTTCATTCTGAAATCTCTTTCAGGAGAAGATTGGTGGATTCATTCAATTTCTGTTTTACTCTCTGTTTGTAGACTACCAGGGCAGTTTCCTCAATAATATGATGTCTAGGCTCTGGTTTTTATCATGACTTTCAGGTAGTCTAATAACTCTTAAATTATTTCTCTTCAATCTATTTTCCAAGTCAATTTTCCCTCATGAGATATTTCACATTTTCCTCTATTTTTTCATTCATTTTATTTTGTTTGATAGTTCCTTGATGTCTCATAAATTTATTAGTTTCCACTTTCCCAATTTTAAGTTTTAAGGTATTCTTTTCTTCAGGGAGCTTTTGATATCTCTTTTTCCATTTGGCCAAATCTACTTTTTGAGGAGTTGTTTTCATCCCTGATGTTTTGTACATCTTTTTTTCATTTGTGGTACTTCCTTTGCCAAGCCCTTTTTTTCCCATGATTCTCTCATATCATTTTCATCTCTTTTCCCACTTTTTCTTCTACTTCACTTATTTGATTTTAAAAATAATTTTTGAGTCTAAGGATTCATTTAGGACCTTAAACCAATTCCCCTTTTCTTTCTTCAAGGCTTTGTTTCTATCTAGCTTAACATTGTCCTCTTTAGAGTTTACGTTTTAATCTTCCCTGTCACCTTAGTAATTTTATATGATCATGTTCTTTTTTATTCTTGGCTCATTTTTTCCAGGCTTTTGCATTACTTTCTACTTTCTGTTAAAGTTGGGCTCTGTTCCTGGCATGGGAGGGGAATAATTTCCCAAGTTTCTTCTACCAGTCAGGGGCATATGACCTCACTGATGGACTGTACCAGGAGCATGGGACCTTGTTGCTGGCTTACTGAGTACAGCCTGCTGTTGGTTTGCCTAGATACCACCTGCACTACACAGCATTCACTTTCCCTTTAGTGAGATAGACTTTTCCTATCAAACTTATAAGTTGTATTGGGCTAGAAAATTGTTTTATCCCATGCTTTTGCTGCATCCACCAGATGTGGATTAATTTCTAAGTGTTATTTTTGCAGTTGTTTGGAGGAAAATTTGGGAAAGTTCAGGTGATTCCCTGCCTTACTCTGCCATCTTGGCTTAGCTACACTCTGACTCTATTATTCTTGTCACCCCAGATATATTACAAATTCTCCTTGAGAGCAAAGAGTATTATGTACTTCTCTCATATCCCACATGTCATCTAGAATAGTGCACTTCAATACTGTGATCTTGTATAAGTGTATCCTCCTTTCATTGGTGCAGTTTGCAATCCATTCCATTTTCTCATCCTGTATAATTCTTTGCTATGTTTGTTCATAAATCTTTAATAGTGGAGTCATTCAACAAGTTGAAAACTGCCATCCTCTAGAATAGTTTGGTAATCTGGTAAAGTCTATGGACCCTTTTTCAGAATTATAGTTTTAAGTGCATGAAGTATTCAAAATTACAAAGGAAACCAATTATATATAAATAGTTTCCAAAAATATAAATCCATGGACCTTATAAAATCTACCCATAGATACCTAGATTCTGGGTTAAGAACCTTTGCTCTGTATTGTTTAACATTTTGGGGGTGTCACAGCAGGACTTAAATCATGGATTCAGAATTTAAAAGGATTTCAGAGAGAATGTAGATTAAATAACTCTTTTACAGATGAAGAAATTAAGGCCAGGGAAGTTATAGGACTTACCTATAGGTCACATAAGTAATAACTAGAAGAGCTAGGACCTCTGGCTCCAAACCTGGGCCTCTTTTTTATTGTGCCATTGTAAAGCCGAGAATGAGCAGCTTTCCAAAAGAATGCTGCTGTGAGCAGCTTTCAAGGTTCTTATTACATAGTATAGCAAACTTTCTATTTATTCACTAACAAATCAGAGCAAAAACATTCACAGAAAATCAAAATACAACATTTACCATGTCACAACTCAATAGCTTATCACTAAAATGGCCACATAGTTTTCACCAGAGCAGTCACATAGTTTTGAACAAAGTACAAATCATTTAGTCAAGCAATCACTTAGTAACTCAATCATTCAATCATAAAGTACAAAAGATCAAAGTCCTCCACCCATGGGGCACACTAAGTTTCAAATCAGTCACTGTTCAGTCATCAGTCACTATTCAGTCATCAATCACCACTCAGATCTCTCTTAAGGGATAATGGAGAACACACAGGCCATCCACCCCTTTGTCAAAAGTAAATCACAATTTCATCACTACTTAATGCCCATGGAGAGGTCTTTTGATCTTGACTCAAGGCACATGGTCCCAGCTCCTCCCCAAATCTAATTAACTGCCACCTGAGTTCAAAGGCAGACAGTTCCCAATTCCTTGTCCAGCTCTCCATGTAGTTCTTGCTCCATACTGAAGCTCCCAGTTTCCAGTCCATCCCAAATCCCCCACAGAAGATAAGGCTCAACAAAGCCACAAGAATATTCATACATATTAACAAAACCACATCTTTAATAGAGGCTTAATTTGAAATTAGGTGCTAAGTACCTGTCAGCCTAGCAATACAAAGGGATCTTCAAGTTTCATTAGTATTACAACCATGAAGGTAATTATTTACTGGAATTGCTGGCACTGGTGAAATCTTTGACCTCCTATTGCAGGTAACTGGGTTTCTCCACATTCTGAGACAATGGACAGCCAAGAAGATGACTTATTTGCTTCTTTACCCAGAAAATTTGTAACATAACAGAATTCATGATCCTGAATTCCAGAATCATGGTATGATAAGAAAAGGGAAATTAGTATAATCAAATGGTAAATGGAGAAATCTTACTATCTTTGATACCCCCCAAAATTTTTTAAATGTGTTTCTGGGGTGGCTAGGTGGCACAGTGAATAGAGCACCAGCCCTGGAGTCAGGAATACCTGAGTTCAAATCCGGCCTCAGACACTTAACACAAAAAACTAGCCATGTGACCTTGGGCAAGTCACTTAACCCCAACTGCCCTCCAAAAAAATAAAAATAAAAAAATAAAAATGTGTTTCTAAATCCAATGAACTACTTTCAACATTTTTTCTATAGTCATTCTCATCATTCCAGTTATACTCCTAAGACATAAAGGAATTATAGCCACAATCATCACTTCTGTACAGGTTTTAATAAGGAACCAAATGACCTTAAATCACCTCCCAAAATAAAACATACCCTTGATACTAGAACTCTGATTTCATCTCTCTCAGGTTCAAGGTCATACCTGCATGTTCAAAGTCTATAGATACTCAATCGAAGTTGCAATCAGCAGGAACATGAGGAAAGACTTTTGGGACCTGCTATTACCTCACTACATGGAAAGTTAAGGCTCCTATAGGGCTCATTTTAGAATGTATTACATAACTGGGGCAATTCAATTCAACAAATATGTTCTAAGCACTTACTGAATGTTGTACAATGTCAGATGAAGCAAAGACAGGATCAGATGCATACTTTGTCCTCACGGAGCTCACAGCTTAGAAGAGGGATATAATGTCATAGTGAATAAAGTGCTGAACTTGGGGTAAGCAAGACATGAATTAAAATACTGTCTCAGAAATCTCTTAATTCTATGACCCTAGGTAAGTCCCTTTGTCTATATAAACAGTTCCTCATTTGTTAAAAAATAAGGCTGTTGAAACCTGTGGCTCCCAAACTCCCTTTGTAATTTTTTATCTATGATCTTACAAAATAGTACAAATGAAAATGTTTCCTTGTTAATAATGCATGTTATCATGCATTAGAAAGATGCTCCCAAAAATGACATGTGATGCTCTAAGGAGCTTCATTAATGATTGAAAAATCAGGGAAAGCTTCCTAGAAGAGGTGACATTTGAACTAGATTTTAAATAACAGATAAAATTCAATAGAAATAAAGTAGGTAGGGCATTCTAAACATAAGGAACCAAATAATTGAAGGCCTATGGTATAACCAGTCCAGAATTCTGGCTGTGACAATGATTGTCCTATCTATTTTCAACTTCAAAGCCTATGTACATACCCTCATAGATATCTTCAGTTCCCTTTTGCTAACTCATCCAAAGTCGAAGAGGCAGCCTAGTATGGTAGGAAAAGCTAGAGATTTAGAATCAGAACAATGGGCTCAAGTCTCAACTCAGTCACTTTCCATTATCTGGGAGAACATTGGCTACATTGTTAAAATTTCTGAGCCTCAACTTGTTTCCCTATAAAATGGGGATAATACCTGAATTAAGATTTCTATGAGTATCAAATTATTTATGCAAAGTGTTTCATAATCTTAAGTTGCTATACAGATGTAAGCTGTTATTACCTGTCATCCATTAATGTTTCTAAGCTACTTGTACTTTCAACCTGCAAGCCCTTAGATTAATGAATGCTGTATGTTTATTATCCCACTTTGTTTTAAACAGTACTTCCTTTTGGTGACTATAATTCCCAATGCCTACAATTAGTGTAACCTCGCTGTGTTTTTTGGTTCTTGACACCATCCTGCATACTCGCTATAGCATGTAAATATGTCTTCATATTTCCTCCAGAGATGTGTCTTTAGCTCTGTACTCTCAGTGCCATAAAACTCTAACTAATTAAAACATTATCTGAGTTATTCACATTTAATGGGGCTTCTAATATTTTCACAGATGGTTCACCTTTTCTGCCAGATGTCTGCTTCTGACACTGGGTCACATGGATTTCAAGGCAACCTCCCTATGCCACAATTTAGGTTTTATTATAGTTTGGTTTGATTTCTCACCTTGTATGAAAATCCTCTGAGAAGATTTAAAAGTAACTACCTATCATTTTGTTCCCTATTTTCCTGCACCCAAGATACTACTGGGCTTTCTTTAGTTATTGAATCTGGTCCAATTCTTTGTGACCCCGTTTAGCGTTTTCTTGGCAAAGATACTAGAATGTTTTAACATTTCCTTCTCCAGTTCATTTTGCAGATGAGGAAACTGAGGCAAACAGGCTTAAGTGACTTAACCAGGGTCATAAAACTAGAAAATGTCTAATACCAGATTTGAACACAGATCTTCCTGTCCCTGGGTCTAATACCTCCATCCACTGTGCCACCTAGCTACCTAAGGTGTTTTTTAGAGTTGGATAGTTTGAAAGAGATATTTATTTGAATATATCTTTTTTTTGCAGTACTTAATGGGGGGAGAGGGGCAGTGCAGTACTAGTGGATAAAAGTTGCTGGTCCCATTGCATTTGACCTGACACAGTATAGCCTCCTTATTTGTGAGAAATGGGCCACTGAAGGTCACAGCAAAAACAAACAAACCAAAAAACCCCTAGTGCTAAGTATGTTCCAGTAGTGAGCCAAGAATCTTCCTCCTGCAGCAAGCAGGATGATGAATTAATAAGATAAACAACTAGTACTTACTATATTTAGAGATTCTATTTTAAAAGGAAACTATACTATGGCAAAAGCAATAGGTTGTATTCAATATAGTGTTTAGTTATGATATGCTTCCATTAACATCTCATTTGATTGTCACAACCTTCTCATTTGAGACAAGTGGGACAGATATCCTCATCTCATAGAACATGAGTTCTTTTTTTTTTGGAGGGGGAATGGAGGGCAATTGGGATTAAGTGACCTGCTTAAAGTCACATGGCTAGTTTTATGTTAAGTGTCTGAAGCCAAATTTGAACTCAGGTCCTCCTGACTCCAGGGCCAGTGCTCTATTCACTGTACCACCTAGCTGCCCCAGAACATGAGCTCTTTTAAGGGAGATTAACACTACTGCTTTTGTCCTTCTATCTCTAGTGCCTAACACAAAGCCCTGCATGCAGAAAATACTTCATACACTTTTGTTAATTTATAGATTTAGTTACAGAAGTGGAAACTAACACTTAAAATGACTAGTCACTTCCTAAAAGCCATAAAACTAGTATGTGTCAGAGTAAGGACTTTAGCCCATGTCTTCTGAGTCCAAGAAGTCCAGTTCATTTTGGTTTTATCCATTTTACTTGGAGGAAAGCCAATTCACAACTGATTAATTTGTTTGAAGCCTCCATGCTTCCTGGTGATATGGGATTCTCAAGGATGACAACATCATAACAAAGCTCTTGAAGGTCCTTCCACCCTGTAAAAGCTCTAGGAAGGGTCAATCTGCTGACCTAGAAGTATGTATGAGGAAAATATCCTCTCAGAACCATTCTAGCTAATAAAAAAAATTAATTCATCAGTAATGTGGCTGCAGGACAAAGAACTTTTCTACCATAGCAACTCTCAAAGACCATTTACAAAGTCAAAAAGATAATTATTCTGGTGAAGGAAAAACACTCGTGAAACCAGGGATCCTTGGAATATTGAGTTCACATTCACAGAATAGCACCTACCCTTATGCATTCTGAGTGGAACATAGTGACCTTGTAAGCACAGCACCACAAGACATAATAGAGGATAAACCCTTTTTGAAACAGATAATCCACCATGTGGAAAATCTACTGGGTCACTATTGAGAGTTCTCTGTACCACAGTTATTTTTGTTTGTTCCTAGAGGAGAGAGAGGAAAGGAAATAACAAGAGGAAGAGGGATATGGCAAAAGAGGAGAGGAGGCTGAGGAAGAGCAGAAGAGAAGAAAGTAGAAGTGAGAGAGAGGAAGAGAAAAACAAGAAGAGAAGGAAAAAGAAAGGGGTAGAAGGAAAGAAAAGAGGAAAGGAGAGGGTAGATGAAAGGACAGAAAACAAGATACTAAAAGATCGAGATGAGTGGTTCTCAACCTTCCTAATGCTGCGACCCTTTAATACAGTTCCTCATGTTGTGGTGACCCCCCAACTATAAAATTATTTTCACTGCTACTTCATAACTGTGATTTTGCTCCTGTTATGAATCATAATGTAAATATCTGATATGCAGGATGTATTTTCATTGTTACAAATTGAACATAACCCACAGGTTGAGAACTGCTGATCTAGATGAATCTAGATATGCTTAGCATTATGTAAAAGTAACCACTAATCTGCTTATTTCACAACCCTCATAAACTATGTCACTTTTTTCTCTATGTCTCAAGTTCAGTTGTATCAAAGAACTTATGTTTTATGTTTTAATCTACTTCCTCAAAAAGAGAATTCTAGGGACTGTACTTTGTATCTTTTATACAGGAGAAGACTCCTTGGACACAGAGTTTCAAAGTAATATGAGCACATGCCTGTTTTCATGTTACATTCTACAGACATTTCCCAAAAAAGCATCTAGCCCTCCTTTGAGAAGAGGTCAAAGTACTGCAAACAGTTTGGTATTCTTGGCATGCAGTCTTCAAATTAGAATCGCTTAATCATGTAAGGGGTTTTTCTTTAAAAATCAGGGAAAATTTGGGAACATATGGAAGGAGTAACATCTACTAGGATCTCTGCCATGCAGGCTGAGGTAATTTTTCCCTAAAAGGAAAAGAGGCTATTTCTAAGGCTTGATTTGTTCAGTGGTCTAGGCTCTAGCCTTTGATGCAGCTTCCTGGTTACCTAAGGCATTAAAAAAACAGTACTGGGGACTTAGAGATGCTCAGACTTGATGGATTTCCTATTGAAATGATGGTCAACACATTCTTCTAACCCAGTGCATTTGTATATGGAAAGGGGGAGTGGAACTTCTAAGTGAGCCAGTACTGTATCTTTGCTGAATATAACTTTCTAAACTGTTATATAAATTTTCTTTTAGTTAAAGTGGCCAGCAAAGATCTCATTTCCTGAGACCTCATTCATCCTGAGGCTGAACTACCAGAGGAACCTGAGTCAAGTCTGACACAAAAAAACACCGCTTCATGAATTACAGCAGTGCCTGGATAATATACCTACATATCTACATATAATATCTATATATTATATAGGTATATAAATTTATTTGGGCAGAGTACATGTCCAAATCTATGATTTCCTGTGTGGACAGAGAGTGAGGAGTGAAAGGATGGAGGGAGTGAGGAAGGAAGGAAAGAAAAGGAAGGAAGGAAGGAAGGAAGGAAGGAAGGAAGGAAGGAAGGAAGGAAGGAAGAAAGGAAGGTTAAATGGAAAAGGATAAAGGAAGGAATGATAAAATTTGTAGGACTATCTCTTTCCCTATTAAACTCTTTCCCTTGATGTTCTTCATAAGGGGAAAATTCATTTACAAAAAAAACGAAACAAACAAAAAACCAACAACTTTGGACCATGGCACAATATCTTTCTTCCCCCCTCCCCATCTTAAAATGTCCAATCTTACCACTTTCTATGAATTCCTTCCTCAACTTTCATGAATGGGAACCAAGAGAGTAGTAGCTGTTTTTGGTTCAAGGTAAAGGGGTGGGGGGCAGAGCCAAGATGGCGTGTAGAAGCAGCAAGATCCCGCAGCTCCCACACCGCCACCCTAAACACCCAGAAAATATGAGCCCAGACAAAGTCTAGGACTCTCAGACTCACAAAAATACAGAGAACACACCTCTTGCTGAAGGCAGCTCAGCAGCAGGGGCTCAGCATGGCAGTCAGAACGGAGGCTGGAATGGCCTGAAGCCGAGACCGTGGCCAGGCCTGGGATGGTGGGAAGGAGCTGAGCAAGCCCCGCAGCCAGTGAGCAGTGGTTCTACAGTCTCTAGCACCACCATATCTGCCACAGCGTGAGCAACAGGAGAGGGACAGCTCACACCTCAGCGGAGCAGAGAAAGGCCAGCCCAAAGCCAGAGCTGCGGCCAGGCAAGGCCCCAGGGCAGCCACGAGGAGTGGAGCCTTGCAAGCCTCAGCTTGAGTCTACTTCAAAGAAAATCTAAAGCACCTGCCTGAGGGGAGCTTCGGTTGGAGCCTGTTAGTGAAAGTTGAAACTTTGAAACTTAATTTGGGGGAGAATATCAGTTTCTGCCCCTGGGGCAAGGAAGCAGTCGGGGAGGAGAACTACTGGAACCAGCAGCCCTGGCCCCCACCAGGCTTCTTCAGAGCCCCTGGCCTGCAGACTCAGCAGGGGGGCTGAATCCATTGATCAAGACCAAGTGCTCTTGTGTTGAGTGGCCTGGATCCAGATCGGGTCTTCGGCGGTGGTCCTGGGGTGCACTTTCAGCAAGCCAAAGCTGGGGGAACTTGCAACATCCCCCTAATAGCTCCGGCAGTTGAGAAAACCCCAGCAATTTGGAACAGAGCTTCCCCCCTTGGAAGCAGAGTTTCATAGACCTAAAAAAACCAACCAATTAATTGACTTTCCAACATGAGAAAGAGGAAGCAAAATAAAAACACCAATAAAACTCTAGAATCCTTTTTTATGGATAAAAAGGGTCAAAACATGGAACGGGAGGAAGAGAGCCCAGAAATCAGAACTCCAACACCAAATGCTTCCAAGGCAATTGAAGAATGCCTACAAGCTATACATCAACTAAAAAGGACTTTGAAAACCAAATGAGACAAATGGAGGAAAAATTGGGAAGAGAAATGAGAATGATGCGAGAAAATCATGAAAAGAGAGT
>JAQQSW010003364.1:0-14711 GCA_028646575.1 Pseudocheirus occidentalis | reverse complement strand
AAGTGTTGTTTTCTTCAGTCAGGTTGTTGACTCTCTTTTCATGGTTTTCTCACATCATTCTCATTTTTCTTCCCAATTTTTCCTCCACTTTTCTTATTTGTTTTTCAAAGTTCTTTTTCAGTTGATCTATAGCTGCTACACATTCTTCAAGTGTCTTGGAAGCATTTGGTGTGGGAGTTCTGACTATGTTGTCTTCCTCCCATTAAATGCTTTGATCCTTTTTGTCCACAAAAAAAGGATTCTAGAGTTTTATTGCTGTTCTTATTTTGCTTCCTTTTCCTCATGTTGGCCAGTCAATTAATTGGTTTGTTTTTTTTTTAGCTTTGGGGAACTCTGCTTCCAGGGGGGAAAGCTCTGTCCCAAATCGCTGGGGTTTTCCCAGATGCCAGAGCTATTAGGGGGTGGGGGGTGTTGCAGCCCCCACCAGCTTTGGCTTGCTGAAAGCACACCCCAGGACCACCACCCAAGACCATGATCTGGATCCAGGCCGCTCAACACGAGAGCACTTGTCCCTGATCAATTGACTCAGCCCCACTATGGGTCCGCAGGCCAGGAGCTCTGAAGCAGCCCAGTGGGGGCAGCTGGCGGTTACAGCAGTTCCTCCCCTTCCCCCACTGCTTCCTTTCCCTGGGGGCAGATTGGCTGGACTGCTTTTCCTCCCCCAAATTTAGCTTGAAAGCTTCACTTTCACTGACCTTCTCTAATCCTGGCTTGACAGCTGTGAAGATTGCTCTAGGTGCCATAGATCTGCTCCCCGGGGTAGACTCACGCTGTTACTTTGGAGGCTCGGCTCCTCCCAACCACCCTGGGGCCTGCCCGCAGTTTTGGTTTTGGTCTGGTCTGGCCTAGGCTCCCGGCCTGCCACAATGAGCCCCTCCTACCTTCAGCAAGAGATGTGTTTTCTGTATTTTTGTGAGTTTGGGAGCCCTAAAATTTGTTTAGAGTCATAGCAAATCCTTTGCAGTTTCTGTTTCTGGGAAGATAAAGCTTAATAGAGCCAAAGCAGTATTCACGCATATTGCCGGCACCATCATCAATTCACTTTCTGCCTGTGAAATCAACACAGACCCACAAACAAGGTCAGAGAAATCAACACAAATCATCAGTATAGTCCCAGGACCTCTGAAAATATTAGTAAAACCCTCCTCCTTGACTTTTGTAAACAGACAACAAGAAAATCCTCTTTCAGGGCTTCTGAACCAGCAGTAAGGTCCCAGAGCTTCTGTAACAACAACATCCTCTATCAGCAGACAGATCTGATAAAGTAACTTCAACACAGACAGACAAATTGCTGGCTGCCACAACTGTTCACCTTCTTGGTTCTGCTCAGTCCCAGCTTGTGCTCTTCCTTTTATATGGTGGTTCTCCTTCTTGTTGCATCCTTCCTGTTGAGTCAGCAAATTCTTCCTACCTTCTAATCACAGGGGGCTCAAACAAGGTGCTACATACTTAAGTAGCTGAAACAAAGTGCTAAGTATTCCTTTGCTTCCCATTACAGGCTAATACCTCTTCTCTCCTATACCTCTTCTCTCCCATACTTTCCTTCAGATCCTCCCAAATGCTGACCTAGCTCTGGTAATGCATGTGTCAACCACATTTTCAATGTGTAAATGCCTAGAAAGTATACTGGTAAGGTAAATGAGCTTATCTACAGCATTCAAAACATCTCCATTTACTGTAACCAAGAATTCCACATATGGACAGTGTGGGGTTAACTGATGGAGCACCTGTGTTTTCTTGGTGTTAATTTTTAGATCAAAAGTGAGCACAAGTAGCAGAGAATAGATAAATACTTTGTTGTATCTCAGGTTCACAGACTACATTGAGTACATAATCATCTACAGACAAAAACATCATGCATCATCACTCCCTCTACTTTAGTCTTGGCTTGTAGCCTTTTCAAGTTTAAGAATTTACCATCACTGGGCAGCTAGGTGGCACAGTGAATAGAGCACCAGCCCTGAAGTCAGGAGTACCTGAGTTCAAATCCGGCCTCAGACACTTAACACAAAAACTAGCCATGTGACCTTGGGCAAGTCACTTAACCCCAACTGCCCTCCAAAAAAGCAAAAAAAAAAAAAAAGAATTTACCATCACTGCAATAATTGACCTTGATGTCATGTTCATCCTCATTGAAGGTGTTTGACAACATGAATGAAAGCATCATGCTAAAAAGCATGGGAACAAGCACATGTCTTATTTCACTCCATTGAAGACTGGAAAAACATGAGAGCATCATCCATTATCCATCCATATTCAGGCAAGCTGGGGTTGATTGATAATATTGGTTTACAATACTGATTAATTTCTCTAGGCAATGAAATTTTGACATAATTTTCCATAAGTCCTCATGACTGACAGTTTCAAAGGCCTTGGTCAGATCTGCAAATGTTGTCTGCAGACCTCTGTTCTGCTCTTGGCATTTTTCCTGCAGTTGGGGAGCATGCTACAGCTTCTTGGAGCCACAGGTCAGACTTAGGTAAAGTGAACACCAAAGGTGGAAAGGAACACTGAAAAGGGCTCAACAGCCCTCACACCAGAGATACCCATCATCCCTGAATACAACCTACACCGCTATGATGTATATTATACATACATACATACATATACATATATATATACACATACATATACATATACACACACACACACACACACATATATATATATATATATATATATATATGAGAGAGAGAGAAAGAAAGGGACAGAGACAGAGAGAGACGGAGACAGACAGAGAGAAAGTGAGAGACAGAGTATAAAATTTTATGTATACATGTTGACTTTCCCACTATGCTATAAAACTCTTGAGGACATAAGCTATCTCATTTGTGTCTTTGTATATATGAAAGAATGTCTGGCATGTAGAAGACACTTTAATAGTCCAGGTCAATTCCTATTTCCCCACTTTACTTTCTAGATTTTCTCATATGATTATATTTTTCTTAATAGCTTTCCTTCCCTTTATCTGTTATTTCCTTTTCAATGGTACACCCATCAAAAGCCTTATACCAGTCATGGGAAGTCTCAGTGTTTCCCACATAACTGTTTACCTTATTGCATTAGGATTTCTAGTCATCTTGCTTGCTACCTGTATTTTACAAATTTCTGTTTATACATTTGAGTTTGTGGGGTTTTCTTTGAGGTTTGTCTCCCATGAATTACTGTCTCTCCTGTGATTCTTCTTACACTGAAATTACTCTTCATGGTATTTAGGTTGGTAGACATCCATAGGCAGTTTTCTACTTCCCCCTTCCTTCTCAATTTAAAGTTTCTCTTATTAAGTCCATGTTAGGTAAACTCTATCTTTGAACAAGAAATCGTGGTCCAGAAATCCATTTTTGTTCAGTCAGCTTTTCACTTCTCAAACCTGTCTTTTAATTTTGAAGTCTCTGTCTGCAGTTCCAATGATGAAAATGCCACCTACATCCCTAGAGTCTTGCCTAGGACTGCATAATCCTTTGCAATATTTTATGGATTCCTCCTGGCAATATCATGGGCAGACCTCTCTAGTGCTAATGTCAGGTCAACAAACAGCTATTTCAGTAGCCTTCATCAAAGAGTCACCAACCAATGCTACATTTTTCTTCTTTCCTCTGGCTGTTTCTGAATGATCACTCCTGGGGACCCACTTCATGACATCTATGTGAAGACATTTTTTAAATGTACTGAAAGCACCCAAGAAAACTGACACAAATAATTTTTCTAATCATACTATTCATTAATAATTTCAGCAAACCATTGTTTTCTTCCCATGAGTTCTTCTTTTAACTAAAAGACAAAGACAAACACAACTATGTATGTGTATTCATACAGATGATGTACCCCTAAGACTAGAACATGGAAGGGAGCTATGATTCAGTAACTAGTATAGTGGACAGAAAGCCAGCCTCAGATTCAGGAGAACAGGGTTCAAGTTCCATCACATATTGCCTATATGACCTTAGGTAAGTCACTTAACCTCTTATTTCTCTAGACCAGTGGTATCAAATGCAAATAGAAAATGGGGCCACTAATCCATACATACGGATGCTTACAGGCCACCACATGTTGACTTAATTTAAAAATGTGTTATCTATTCTTCATTATATTTTGTTAAATATTTTCCAAATCCTACATGTTAATTTGGTTTATAAACTTGGAATATTGTGGGTCACTAATACCTCTCTGTTGGGCAACTCTCAAAGACATTGCAGAGAATGTGCCAATTTGCACTAGTAAAGAGAATTTCCTCTCCTAGCAGTTACCTATAACAATGCAATCTCTTCTCCAGGGCCTGTCCTCTAAATGTTTGTATGTTAGACACTATGAGATGCAATGAATTATAAAATCATAGTTCCTGTCCAAGAGAATATTTAGAATATGGTTAGGAGCAATTAAGACACAAGAACTAGTTTGGCGGATGGGTTGCAGAGAACCTATATTCATATGTAATGGAAATTAGGTTGGAACAGCAAATTGGTTTGAGATTATGTAGGTCTTTGGGTAATTTAAGAATGTCTAGCATTTGCTTGTAAGCAAATGGGAACCTTTGAAGGATTTAGGGTAGAGGAGTGAAATGATGAAAGTGGTATTTCAGAAAGATAGCTTCTCATACAATCTCCTTTCTTGTCCTTTTGATATGTACATGTTTGTATTTATTAGATGAAGTTTACAATAAAAATACAAAATTAAAAGAAAAGCCATATCTAGATTCAATAAACCAAAGATGCACCGAGATTTCTTCAAGTGAGGAACAAAGGGATTCAAGTCTATGGAAACTAGTAAATTTCCATCTTAGAATAATAGTAATCTAGTGCTTTACAAATGTCCTCATAATAATTCTCTGAGGCAATTTAAATGTCACGCCTATTTTTAGATAAGGAAAATGAGGTTTAGAGAAGTTAAATGACAAGCGCATGATCAGTTGCCGTGCTTATCAGAGCTAGACTTTATACCTTAAAACCTAAACCTTGAATCCAGGACTTTTGAGTACAAGTCTATTATTCTTTCTATCACAACACATGAAATTCAAATCCAGTGAAGACTGACAGAATATTTGTAAGCATATGAACTCATTATGGCAATAATTCATATTTATGTAGCATTTTAAGTTTTGTTGGGCACTTTCCTCACAACAGCCCTATGAGATTCTACTCTTTCCAGAAAGAGAAACAGAATCCTCACATATTAATGTGTTTGCCCTTGAGTACATAGTTAGTAAAGAAGTATCTGAGGTAGATTCAAACCCAGGGTTACTATCTACAAGTCCAAAATCCTATTCACTATAACACAAGTTGAGAAAAAATGGGAAATTATCATTTCTGGATATGGCATTGGTTATGTATCCCCCAAAACATAAAAAATTGAACTTCACTAAAAATATAACATTGGCATATTCCAAAAAGACTGTGACATGAAAAACAAAATATATATATTTAACTTTATTTAATGCAGTAGAACATTGTGTCAGCTGAACTTATCCCCAGAAGACACAATGGCTAGTATGTACCATGGTCCTTTTTAATCATCTCCAAATAATTCATAATAATGGACTAAAATCTTAGAGAACCTCAATAGTTGGAAAATTTCTGAGTTCTTGTCTAAGCAATGTACCAAGCAATGTCATCCAAGGACTACAGCATTCCTAAGTTCATAGAGGGTCATTCTCACAAAGGGTAACTGTAAGATGATGAATTCTTTTTATTAAGTCACAAAACCTATCTCCTAAAGCACAAAGAGAACAAAGCCCACATTGGTAGGTACCAATGATGGAATCGCAAATCCCTGAAGTAACAAATTAAGCCTGATTATAATACCAAAACCCACTGTTTGCAGCCAAATGTTCTATGGAGAATTAAGCTCTTCTTTCCAAAATCATAATTCTCTATCAGATGAGATAAAGCAGTTGGTAGAAATGCCAGCAGTGGGTACAAATGCAGAACAAACAAGCTCTCAGTCCAGAAAATGATGAAATAGCAATAACAATTGTGATTCTTCTCTTGTTCTAAGTGTGAAGCATGAGTTCAGACATGAAGATGAGGAAAAGACACATCTAATCCCCTCTTGGATTGTCCCTGTCTCATGGATAAAAATGAAAATTAGCACCCGCAAATCCCAAAAGCCTTGGATGAGTAGTATGCATTCTTGTACCAGCTGTCTCCTAAGCATCTTTTACATTTAGCATTATTAGCATATTCACATGATATGCATCTAACAAATAGTAGTTAAAGGAATGAATGTCACTTCCCAAATGTGAATCTTTGGTGCCAAGACAGGATGAGGCATGTGAATGTTACCAATTAATGGCAATAAACAGGAGTACAATGAAGATACTTAATGAAGAAAGACATGCCTAAGGCATGGTAAGAAAGAGCACATCAATCATACTTCAAAGTCAAGCTAGGAGTCATCCCTTGCTGAACCAAAAAGATAAGGCTGCAGGTAGGAGCAGAGTTAAAAAACAAACAAACAAACAAACAACAACAAAAAAAAAAAAAAACTTTGTCCCTAAGCCAGATAATCAGCATATTCAGTCAAGGGAAAAACCCTGTAGGGTCTACAGTGTAGGCAGTGGTGGTCAGAGTTTGACTCACATCACTTTTTCTCCTAAGAAAGCAGTATTTTTTATAATGCCCATTTTCACTCTACTCCCATGATACCAAATGCTACTCCTCCCTCAAAGTAGAGGCCACAATGTGGTAGAATCATCTTTATGTAATGCCCTTAACAACTTCACAGAAAGTACATTATAGATTCAATGCAATTCAACCAATATTCATTAAGTCTTATGTTCAAGGCACTGTGCTGGGCACAAGTGATACAAAAGCAACAATGGAAAACCAATCTTGCCTTCAAAGAGCTTACATTCTCCTTAGGAGATACAAGTATACAAGTGATCCTCTTTACTTTCCAAAAAAACCAAACTCTTCTGACATTTTTCCCCCTCACTGTGAGAACCTATTAGCCAACTTCCCATCTTGCTACAACTATTTTATCATGATGTTTTTATTAATCCATAACACTTTCTAGTCAGTGGATCCTAGGAAAAAATCCAAATATCTCCATGACTCTACGACCTGTACCAAACATTGGATCTGATAATCTGTTCCTTTGTAAGTACTTAGAGGTGTGTGCTCATTATAATAAAGAACAGGAAAACATAAGATAAATGCACAGTGATGACATTAATCTTAGCTTATTAATCATAGTATTCATCACCTACAGTAAGTTAGTCAATCAACAAATATTTAGTAAGCACCTCCTATATACCAGGTAGTGTTCCAAGTTGGCAAGAAGATCCATCCAGCTTCAAGTTATGAAATATTTGATCCTGTGTATTTAAAGGCTCTCTAGAGCATGTGACAGTCTGTCTCCCACTTGTATACATCTTTGGGCTGCCCAGAAGGTGCATTAAAAGTTGGAATGGGAAGCCTCCCATTCATCCAATTAGTTATGAATAAGAATAGGCAACGTGACATTAAATCCATAGTTTGAGTTGTGGAGTGAATCATCTTATTGTAACTAAATTTCATGGTAGACAGAGAGAGTCAACTATGCCATCTTGATGATAAGGAGCTACAATGCTTGAAATAATGTCCATAAATCCAGTTTATGAATGCTGTATGCTCAATGAACTGAGTGGCATGTGCTGTAGGAAGTTCAATCTTTACCAGGAGATCCACAAATAGGGCAGTCTAGCAATATGAAATAGACTAGAAACCCCAACCAGAGTTGATGTAAAAAGAGAGTGTAAAACTGAAAAATTCCTTTCAAGAAGTGGGCACCCAGCCAGGCCAGTTATTTGGAACAGAAAATACATAGAACATATAATTCTGGGGGACAAAAAGAGATTGCACAATGGTTCTGGGGATGTGAGGACAGCAGAGATTTACTAAGGCAAATGTCCTACAAAGGATAGTGCTCATTAGTGAGTTTGTCTCATACAACTTTCTCATTCAAGACCACCTTTTGTTATGGCAACAGCATAATTGCCTCATTCCCTCCTTACTCTGCTGCTATGTCAGCACTGATCACAGAGTCTGGCATATGCCCAAATGCTTACAATAGCTTCTCTGGCCCTTCAAGACAAGTTCAAACTCACTGAGAACCCTCTGTTTCTATGGAATGTTGTGGTAGAAAGAGAACTGGACATGGAATGAAAAATCCTGGGTTCAGGTAGTACAGAGCTTCACCATTTCGTGGCTGTGTGACTATGGACAAATTGTTTAACCTCTCTAAGTTGAATTTTCTTCGTCTGTAAAATGAGAACAATAATATTCAGAATAATTACCACATGAAATTGTTTTAAATAAAGTGTTTTACAAATATGTGCTATTATTGTAAATGTAAGCTAATCTACTTTTTTCTCATTTCTTTTCATCATAAATCTATTGCTCTATAACACTTCCTCTCTCCTCCTTTTTCTAGTCTTTTGTTCCTCTCTCTCTCCTCCCTATCTTCCTTTCTCTGTCCTCTCTTCTAGCCCTCTTCTCCTCCTCTCCATCCTTCACTCCTCCTCTTCATCCTTCCTCTTCTTTTCTCTCTCTTTCACACACACATACACACACATACACATCACCCAGACATCACTATTACCCTCCCCTTTTGCATCCATGGATAGAAGAAACCTTAATAAAAAAAAGGTATTATCTTTATAGTCATATATACAAATCTCTACAGCAGTCCAACATTTTTAGCAAGAGTAAAAAGAGTATTTTCCCTTTAGAAAGAATATAGTAAATTGCCATCTGCAGAGGGCAAAGGACAGTCTTTTATTTTTATTTCTTACACAATCCAATTTTCAAAGCTTTGCAAGTTAAAGCTAAGCAAATGAATATGTGTTAGATTCTGCCATCATTCTGTTGCCTGGTTTCCTGCCCACTGGAGGTGGGATAAAGCTATTCAATTAAGATAAGGTAATGTATATTGTTCAAAAATATTTTATGTCTTTTTAAGTGCACAGTTTGGTGTGCTTTTTTTTTGTTCTTTCTTTTTTGGCTCCAGTCACCATGATGTCATTGAACTCACATAACTCCTTGTGATACTGGGAGCAATAGCAACTAAACAACTGAATTTTATGAAGCTGTACTGCCAGTGCTCTCAAGTTCTAGTGACAGAATGTCTAGGGCTCAACTTTTTCTAAACATTATGAATCCAGGTTTTCTTTATAGCCTGCTTGTGACACATACTAGTTCTAGGACCGTGGTTAATTAGAAGGAAAAAAGAGGAGGAAGAAGAAGAGGAAAAGGAGATAAAGAAGAGGAGAAAAATGAAGAGGAAGAGTAATAAGAAGGAAGAAGAAGAGAACTTCTATTCAGAAAAAGTTTAGAATACTATGTCAAGTGGGATAGAGGGTAGAATGCTAGATATGGAGTCAGGAAGACCCGAGTTTAAGTCCTGCCTTTGAGACTGATTAGCTACGTGAGTGTGGACAAGTCAATTAATCTGATTCTCTACTTTTTCAGGTGTAAAATGTGGACAATGATTCCTGCAGTATGTTTGTAGGAGTTTTGCTATGAGAACCAAATGAGATTGTATATAAAATACTTTGCAAACTTAAAGGTACTATAACACTGCTGTTGATTATTGTGGGTCATCATTATAAAGATTATTAGGTTTTATTTAGAATACAGTGCTACCATCATGGCCCAGTGAGATTTGCAAGACTATTTCTCCCAATTATATCTGGATCAGACAGCTAAAATTGGTGAAAATGTGCTGTTGCTTCTATCTCTTTTGTTACTTCTCAGAATATTATCTAAAAACCTATCTCCCCCTTTGCCTATTTCTGACTGGCTGGGCAGAGTAATTCAGTTAGAACTGAAGATTGCTAGGAGAAAATGATATAACCAAGTGTGCTAACTCAGTAAGTTTAATTTTGCTCACAGTGTTGCCAATGGACTATGAGCATATATACATTTACTTTCTAGATCTGCTTTCCAAACTATAGCCTGATTATATTCTCCATCTACCTCTCTCTCTCTCACACACACACACACACACACACACACACACACACATCCCTCTAAGAGGAATTAGGCCCATAGATCCTGAGCCTTCTTAGTCTGGCACTTAGTCTCTACTACCCTTCAATCTGGACTCCAAGGATTTTCCTAGGGCAGCAAGTACCTCACCTAACACCACAGATTGTTATCAGTCCTACCATAGCATGATATCAAAGGCCTCCAAGACATCCACAATGCAAAGCACATCCACCACTGACATGCCACAATACTTGAATCTTCCATTCATAGAAGCAATTCCTTCACATTAAGGGAAAAAATGGGTGTCCCAGCAAGAGGAAATAAAGGAAAGGTAAGAGCTAACCATTTCATCTGGCCCAAAGTTGGCCCAGTTAATGCTATCATATTTTGCTTACTCTTGAAACAGTCCTTGGGATAAATATATTGCATTATTAATGGTGCCAAAACACCTTTCCTGGATCCTATACTTGCAGGCATTCATTTTATCCTATAACCTTGTGCTCTAAAGCATTTGTAACAGCTAGGAACAAGAAAGATCTCAAATGAGAAATCATCTGCTCACTATGACGGGGAGATGCAATACAAGGAATTATAGGATTATCAATTCAGAGCTGGAAGTGAGCTCAAAGACCATCTAGATCAGTGGTTCTCAACCTTCCTAATGCTGTGACCCTTTAATACAGCCCCTCATGTTGTGGTGACCCCCAACCATAAAATTATTTCCATTGCTATTTCATAACTGCAATTTTGCTACTGTTATGAATCATAATGTAAATCTCTGATATGCAGGGTGTATTTTCATTGTTACAAATTGCACATAACCCACAGTTTGAGAACCGCTGATCTAGATGAAACTGTATAGTTTATAGATGAGGAAACTGGTACTGACAGAAGGCAAGTGAGAGCTCCAAGACTACAAGGGTAGAACCAGGATTTGAACCCAGGTCCTCTGACTCCAAACCCAACATCCTTTTCATTATGCCACACTAACTTTTCTCTTCAGAGTTTCTTCTGTGAATGACTTAGCACACAAGCTACCATGTACACTTGAAAAGAGCACAGTTTATGACAGATAATTTGAATAATTTATACACAGAAATTAATGAATAGCAAAGCATGGAATTTCAGTATAATTTTATAAGGCATAGTAAGTCGATGATAGTGTTACACAAACATAATAAGGTCATTTAAGAAACAATTAGGTGGTACCATGGGGTGAATAAAGGATAACAAGGGAATGAATTATGGTCCATCTAACCTTTCTTAGTTCTTATCAATGACAATGAATTATCCAAAGTTAAATGAAAGACATATATAAATTGTGTCCTTCAGAGCAATTTACTGCTGAGATAAATGTGATGACTTATGCAGACACCAGAATTCAGAAATAAAGAATTGAATTAAGTTTTTTTTAATGCTGTTGGTAGACCTTGTTAATGACTTAAGTTTTTAATTTCCGCTTAGAGAAAGTGTTCCTGCTGCATATATAATGCTCATCAACCTCTCAGAATGTGTTACAGAATCCCAACAATAGCTGTCATTGAAAAAATAATCCTAGTCAATTTCCTTCAGATGACTCAACCTACCATGTTATCTTCTCCAAGGGAGTGAAATGGTAACACCACGGGAGTCTAAATTGTGGCTTTACACAGAGGAAGATTATTTCAGCTGTGAAGCAAACCCACTTAAAAGGTTCAGCAGGCAATTTATATTCTCTGTTTTATCACAATACACTGATAGAAGTAAAGTTTAAGCTGTCTTTCAAATTACCAAATGGCTCATAACATCTTAGTTTCCCTCTTGTGAAAGAGACAAAGTTATCAAAGTTTTCCTACTTCTCACATAACTCAGATTCATTATTTGTGCAGGCTACATACGTGTTGTACTGGACAACATACTTCCATAAGGATGGGGATTTTTTTCCCACGTTTCTTTCAGGAAAAAATATCAGAGGCCATCAAAATGAGTTAGTCTTCGAGCCTTAAACTCTTAAGAAAGAAATGTCTTAACTGTTCATGGTGTTCCTTCTAAAAGGATAATTTAACTAGTCAAGCCATGAGAGAGGGGGAATTTTGGGAAAAGAGAGAGAAAGCAATGAGCATGGAAAAGAAGATACTATTGTGAAAGATATTAGCAAGAACAAGTGATTAATTAGACAGGGTAAATGAAGGAGAGGTAGGAATGAGATATGGCTCCAAGTTTCCATGTTTGGAAAACTACAATGAATGGCAGCATTATAACAAATAGCAAGGTCAGGAGGAGAAGCTGGTTCACAGAGAAGAAGCTGAGCTGTTTGAAATGTGTCGAGTTGCAAGGCATCCAGACATAAATATCCAGATCCCAGGTTGGAGATAAGGAACAAGATGAGAAATAAGAATATAACTTGGAAACACGATGGAGAACATTTGTCTATGTCCTTTGACATGGAGATCTCACTGCTAGACATAATACCACAATAAATGAACGAAATGAATAGATAGATTAATTTTAAAAAGCTGTCATTAAGTGATTACTATGTGCCTAGCACCATATGAAGTACTAGCAATACAAATAGAAAAGGTGAAACAGTCCCTATTCTCAAGAACTTCACCCTCTAATTGGAGGAAACAACACAGAAAAGAAAGTTCAACTACAGCACAGATAGTAAGGCCCAAAATTCTAAGGATTCAGTGGTAGGGCAAATAGTAAAGCCAAGAGTATCCTTAGGACAAATACTCTTGCACTCAAGTCAAATAGGTCAAATAATAGTGCCAGGGAGCTTCAAGGCATAGAGTCAGGTAGATAATAAGGTCTGAAGGACTTTAGGATGCAACAGTAGGACAGATGGCAAGGCCAAGTGGTTCATCTCATCAGGAATAATAGTTATTGACTGCTATCTCATACATACATTGTGAACAGAAAACCAAATCAAGCAAAGGGTAAAATCAAGGGTGGCCCTCAGCAGTGGTGGTGGATTCTTACTCATTTATCTTAGATATTTTCTTAGGTTGGAAAAAGAGAAATAAAGTTCAATACACCAAAATATTCATTGCAACATATTTGTGGTAGAATAGACACTCCCTCCAGAACATCTCCCTGCCTTGCTCTTATACTCAAGGATTAGAAACTCAGAAAGTGACTGCTACCTCAGATTTAGAAGGTAATCTTGTGAGACTATATTTCTGTGAGCTTCCAGTTATGTAAGTCTCAATAACAATTAGTCAATAGATAAAATTAGTTCTTCCCAGGCTTCTTACCCTTGGAAGTTCCCTTTGTCCTTGCAACCCCAGCTCTAAATTCTGGTGAATTCCTCTTTAAACCTCCATTATTAGGAAATACCCAGGCCAGTCCCATGCCTATTACCTCCTCCCCTTGCTTTGTGCCTAACTACCGATTCTTGAGTAACAACTAGAACTTTAGTTTGAGGAAGTACCCAATATGCTCATTCCTTCACTTTCACCCTGAATTTACTCCTGACTCTGAACGTCTCCTCCATTTCCCTTTATCCCCCTTGAGAGCAGGAACAGTCTACTTTTTTCTTGTAATTGTAATCCCAGCACTAAGCTAGTGCCTCGTACATAGGGAGGACTTAATAAATGTGTCTTGACCTGTTATTGAGTTACTAAATTGGCACAGAAAAAACCAAAGAGTTATAAAACATTTTCCCCCACAAAACTGGGATATACAGTCCCACAAATACACACAGAATATCATGGGAAGAGTGGGCTCAAACTTAGAGTGAGCTGATGGGGAGCCAAGATGGCAGCATAGAAGCATGAAAACACCATAGCTCGCACATGGCCACCTCAAATATCCATAAAATATGACTCTAAACAAATTTTAGGACTCCAAAACTCACAAAAAAATACACCTCCCTCCGAAAGCAATTTGGCAGGTAGGGCTCATCACACTGCTAGGAGCTGAAACCAGCCCATCCTGAAACCACAGCTTGGCCCTGGGGCAAGCAGGATGAGCAAGACAAGCAGCAGTTGTAGCCTTCAGGAGAGAGGATCAGCAGCAGATGTGGCAGTTTCCAGATTTATCAAGCCAGAAGACATAAGGACTAAGTGAAAGGTCAGTGGGACTCAGCTAAATTTGGGGGAGAAAAACAGTCTGGCCAAACTGCCTCCAGGACAAGGAGGCAGCAGAAGCCACAGGCCCTGCAGTGGCTTCCACGTGGCTGCTTTAGAGCTCCTGGCCTGCAGACTTCAGGGGGACCAAGCAATTGTTCAGAGGCCAAGTGCTCTTGCATTTTGGGGGACAAAAAGGATCAAAGCACAGGATGGGAGGAAGACAACACTGTCAGAACTCCCACATCAAAAGCTTCCAAGAAACATGAATACTGTCTAGAAACCATAGAGCAGCTTAAGAAGGATTTTGAAAACCAAATAAGAGGAAGGGCGGAGCTAAGATGGTGGAAAGGAAGCTGTAACCTTTCTACAATTCAACAACTCTGTTGCTAAAGGCTAAAAAGTGAATTTGAACAAATTTAAGAGTGACAGAACCCATTGTGAGACTGAGCGTGGCATATTCCCAAACCATGAAATCTAACCAGAGAAAATACCTCCCCAAAAATAAAAAATGAACATATGGAAAAGGAACTCCAAAAACTAATTGAGGAAAATAATTCACTAAAAATTAGAATCAGACAAACTGAAGCTAAGGACCCTATGATGTAACAAGAGTCAGTCAAACAAAACATAAAGATTGAAAAATTAGAAAGTGCAAACTATCTCACTCAAAAAACAACTGATCTGGAAAACAGAT
>JAQQSW010003363.1:0-14712 GCA_028646575.1 Pseudocheirus occidentalis | reverse complement strand
TTCCTTCCTTCCTTCCTTCCTTCCTTCCTTCCTTCCTTCCTTCCTTCCTTCCTTCCTTCCTTCCTTCCTTCCTTCCTTCCCTGTCTCTCTCTCTCTGTCTCTCTCTCTCTCTGTCTCTCTCTCTGTCTCTGTCTCTCTCTCTGCATCTGATGCTTTTTTCAAATTTTATTTTGTAAATTTTATTTTTGACTCAAACACCAGAACACAAATACAGGATAGAGAAAAGAATCAAAAATATAAACTTAAATATTGGAACACAAAATTAAAAAAAATATGTCCTGTGCGAAACAGAGGTTTCTCTAAGTGTTTTTAAGCAAGAAGTTTAAATATTTATAGAGTATAGTTAGGATTTTCATAATGTAGCTGATTGTCTATGAAATTCTTAGGATATGGGAATCATACAAGTGTTTTTAAAGGATGGCTGTTGATATAGAATGCTAAATCAACAGAATAGCCATGTATGTGGAAATCCTGAAATATGGGAGAGGGATCATATTGGTTCATCATGATTTGGATAAAGGAAAAAAAACACAAAAAAGCAAACAAAAGTGTTACCAAAATCTAAGCTACCAGGCACATTGAAGAAATTACTTGGTGAAGTCCTGATGTAAAGTAGATTGCAAATTTGTCATGGAGATAGAATATACTTGCCAAAGGAAGCATCTACTATCAGAGTATATTTGAAATACTGTGTCAAGTCAGCCACACTGTTAGAAAATCAGGGGTTCTTAACTTGTATTTGTGTGTGTGGTGTGTGTGTGTGTGTGTGTGTGTGTGTGTGTGTGTGTGTGTGTTATACAGCAAAAACCTAAAACAAAACAGAGGTAGGTATGCATGATCTATAATGGTCATCTATCTCTCCTCTGCTCTCAAAATGTCTCCTGACATCTGACTGCAACTATAATTCACTGTTAAAAATCTAAAAAGATAAAGCAATAGGAATGAAAAGAAATGGATGGATAAACAACCTTCCAGTTTGCTTTTTAGTTTAGTTTTGTTTGTTTTCAAATTTCATCAGGGCCTGACAGTGGGGACCTGATTGACTGGGATGACTGAAAATAGTTTGATTATGTCAGTGGAATAAGAGAGTTAAGCCATGCTACCAAGCACATGAATAACTGTCACCCTTCTCCTCAAGAAATTTAAGTGACTCCTTACTGCCTCAAAAAATAAAGAATTCATAGCATATAAAGGCCTTTAACTATCTGATTTCTTCTTACTTTTCCAACTTCATCACATTTCATGTACTTTACTTTTCAGACTAGTGACATCATTGCTCTTCTCAGAAATCAGAATTTTATCTTCATCCTCCAAGTCTTGGTAAAAGCTGACCTCAATACATGGAACTGCATGCTCTCACAGCCTTCACCTTTTAAAATCTTTAGCTCATGTACTAATCCATGAAAATGTCTTCTATCAATAGCCCATCTTGCTGCCCACCTCAAATTATATCTTTAGATTTTGAAAAATCCCAATAAAAACTAAATTACTATAGGGCAGTAACTTTTAAAAATATCCAACTCCAACAATGCCTTATTATGTAATAGAAACTTAATTAAATGTTTTTTGGTTGGGATTGGAGGGTTAATAATCAGAAGACAAGAGAGAATAGTAGAACTAGTACAAAACTATTTTTGAAGATCCAGTCTTCTGGCCTAAATTAATGAAGGATTCTATTTACTTGGCAAAAAATATTTTATCTGGTCAGTATGATGATATAGTACCAAAAGCACTAGATGGAGAGTTGAGAGACATTGGTGCTCTTCTTAATTCTATACTCATTAGCTATGATAACCTTAAAAATGCTGCCTAATAATCTCTCTGGACCATAACTCCCTGTCTGTAAAATTGGAGAGTTATGTATGATGACTTCTAAGAGCCTTTCTAGCTCTAAAATCCTATTAATATTTGCCTACTTGCCTTTTGAAAAAATAAACTTGCAAGATGAATTGGGTTATTTATAAAACATTTTCCAGATGCTAATACATTAGAATTAAAAATGAATTGAAATATCAAGAGAATAATGCTTATATTAGCTGCAACCCTAAAGCTATAGCATAGAGAAAATATAGATTGTAGTTTTATATTGTTTTTAGAGACATTTTCCTTTCATGATTCTTGTTATTAGGTATATGCAATGAAATTGAATATGAGGAGTTTGCATCTAATCCATAAAGAAAAAAGGACAAAAAGATTTTTATTTAGAATTTAGAGTTTACCAAATTTATTCTTCGCAAAAATCCCATGAGTTATCCCAGTTTTACAAATGGGGAAACTAAATCTCACTGAAGTCACATGATTTGCCCATGGTTTCCCAGATCATAAATATCAATTGTTGAACTGGAACCAGATCTCCTAACCCCAGTAATAGATTTGTTTTCTCATTGTACAAAGTTGCCTCCCATTTTTGTTTTTCTTACTTTCCTGGGCCAATGGAAAGTAGCAAGCATTGATACATCATTATGGGAGAATGGATATGATCTTCCCAACATGCCTTAAACCATAGGTATGTGCTTTGGCTCAACAATCTTATTATGAACTGAATACAAAAACAACAACAGCAACAACAACAACAGGATTTCCTTAACTTCTTGAGATGTACATATATTTTGAACTATCTCTAGTTCATACCTATGATCTCCTATGCAAAGTTATTGCCTATCTTGAGTAATTTCTTTTTAACATAATTTTATTAATTTTTATGTGTCCTTCCTCAATTTATCTCTTACACAGATTATTGTTTGTGACAAACTTGAAGGCATTGCATCTCCTTATGTAGTCCACTTTATCTAATATGGAATTTTCATATGATGAAAATCTACCACTACTTTTTACTTGGGTTTTCAAATGCAAACTATTCAGGGAAGAGAAATATAAAGTTTGTTCACTTTTTCATTTAAGAAGTAGGTTTTTTTTGTTGATACAAAATATGAAATCTAAAATAAAATGCAATTCTAACCACACAATTCCAAAGAATCTTAATGGGAAACAGGCAGAGAAAACATCTATTGTCCTTAGTTTCCTCATTTGGGAGAGATTGGACTGGGTGATCTGTAAGGATTCTTTGATGTCTAAATCCTATTATGATCATAAGTTAATTTGGAAGTTCAAGGAACATTCCAAGAAGCTCAGATTAAAAGAAATAGTTTAAGAAGGAGTTAGAAATATGTGTCCTTTTTCCTTTCCTCTCTGTTTGCATATACCTAGAACCATATTTTGGCATTGTATGACCATGAAAGAGGAGTTCAGATGATAATTTAGATCAAGTTCTATGAAATAGCCAGGAAACATTTGAAGTAAAGACTCAAACTGCACATGTAAACATGGATTTCCAACTAAAAGTTCAAACACTTTGGTGAAGAAGACAAAAAGAAAAGAGTTTTGTATTTTCCTCTCTTATTTGATAGCATTTAATAATCCTTCCTGAGTCATGACCTATCTCTTCTTTATTCACCTTCTTGTTCCAAAAGATAGCCTATGATAACTTTGGGATTCTTCTTGCATTCAGTGATTCTGCGAGATATTTCCTCAAATGTTTTTGGCCAAATATTCATCAAAATGCCATGTCACCAACAGTTTTATTATTATCTTCACAATATCTCCTAAAGTTTCCATAATTTCAATGACACATTACTCCAACTGACTTTTTCCCCCACTTTTAATTCTATTTAGGATATTTTTGGTTACATCATCATCATTAGTAGGAGGTTAAGAACAGGAAATGGATTTTTAATCTCACTGGTACAAGGAATTATCAGGTTAGAATGCTTCCCTTAACAATGAATCTTGGCACCTTCTCTGAAACTTATACTCTTAAAGAGTTGCCTAGATAGAGTTGTCAAAGTTGCCTGTGTCTGCAGTGGGCACTAACACTCTGAGTATGGCCCAAGCCAGATTAAAATGTAATTAGGAAAGCTTCAACAACAACAACAAAAATAATAAAATTTAGATAATGTTAATTTATGCTATGCAGCCCATAGGGATCGGTTTCTATTTGACTTTGACACCTTCAACACTGAGAGGTCAAGTACTTTGTTCAAAGCTCTTGAATCAGGTGCAGAAATTGAACCCATATCTTCCTAGGTCTGAAAGCAGTTTTCTTCCCACATGCCATGCTATCTATCATTAATCACTACCTACACAAGTTCACTAAGTGCCTGATTCTCTCTTATGCAATTTCAGATTACATAATATACAAAGAGTTGTATTTAACTATCCCCTCTGGGAAACTAGCATCTTGGTTAAACATAGTGAAGTGAACCTGTATGTATAAGGCCCACAAGAAGTTAACGAAAAACACACACACACACACATACACGAAGTTGAATTAGTTTAATGGATGATAATGTGGGCAATTTACAATATCATAAGTATTCTATCTTCTACCAATTTCCTTATAAAACCTCACACAATAGTAAAATTGTATACTATAGATAACTAGATTATTGCATAGACTGAAGTGATATTTGGATTCACACATCTTGTAATTTGAAGACTTTCTACGTACTGAACAAAAATTAGTATTTCTGATAGACCTAACAGAAGTAATGCTATTTTGTCACCAGTTATTATTCTCATTTACATTGGTCTAAAAAGATATGGACAGGGGTTATTCATAGGGAAGGTGCTTTTAATTTTATTTTCTTTCATTAAATATTTCCCAATACCATATAAATTTGAATAATGTGTTCATTTAAAAAATTTGAGCTCCAAATTTTCTTCCTTTCTTCTTAACTTCTCTCCTCCTCGAGAAGGCAAGCAAATTGATATCAATTAAACATGTAAAGTCATGCAAAACATTTTCATATTAGCTTTGTTGAAAAAGAAAATAGAAACAAAACAATTAAAATAAAGGAAGCTTAAAAAGCACATTTCAATTTTTCATTCACAGTTTATTCAGTCTCTCTCTAGAGGTAGACAGCATTTTTCATCATGGGTCCTTTGAAATTTTATGAGATCATTGTCTAGCTCAAACTAGCTAAGTCTTTTGCAGTTGATAATCCTTACAGTATTGCTTTTATTATGTACATTGTTCTCCTGGTTCTGTTCACTTTACTTTGCATCAATTCTTGTAAGTCTTCCCAGCTTTTTCTGAAACCATTCTGCTAGTCATTTTTCAATGGAACAATAGTATACAATCATAGTCATGGATTACAACTTGTTTAGACATTCCCCAACTGATGAGCATCTCTAAATTTCTAATTCTTTGCCACCACAAAAAGTTACTGTAAATATTTTCGTATAAATAAATCCATTCTCCTTAACTTTGATGTCTTTGGGACACAAGTGATGCTGATGGTTTAAAGGCACACACAATTTTGTAGCCATTTGGGCATAGTTCATAATTGTTTTCCACAGTGGTTTTGCTGTTTATAACTCCCCCAATAATGCATGTGTCCCAATTTTCCACATCTCCTCCAGCATTTCTCATTTTCCTTTTCTATAACATTAGCCAAATTGATATTTTAGTTGGTATCTTAGAGATGTCTTAATTGCATGTCTCTAATCAATAGTAATTTTACAGCATTTTATATGACTATTAATAGCTTTAATTTCTTCTTTTTTAAAAAAAATCTTTAGCTTTTTGTAGGGCAGTTGTGGTTAAGGGACTTGCCCTAGGTCACATGGCTACTAATGTTAAGTGTCTGAGGTCATATTTGAACTCAGGTCCTCTTGACTTCAGGGCCAGTGCTCTATACACTGTGCCACCTATCCACCCCAATTTCTTCTTCTGATAACTAGCTATTCATATTCTTTTACCATTTATCAACTGAGAGTGACACTTATTTTTATAAATTTCTTTCATTTCCCTATTTGAAAAATGAGACTTTTATCAGAAAATATTGCTACAAATCCCCTCTTTCCTATTTTCCTTTTAATTTTGACTGGATTGGTTTTGTTTGTGCAATACCTTTTGTACTTTCATGTAATAAAAATTATCTATTTTCATTCCCATAATCCCTTCTATCTCTTATTTGGATAGTAGATTATTTTTGTGTGTGAGATGTGGCTAAGTTTAGAGAGACCATTTTCTTCTTGTATAAATGTATTAAACATACAAATTGGTGAGGACAGAATTACACAAATCAGATATTAGTTATTATTTCATCAAATATCATTATCTCTCAGTGAAAATAAAATATGAATAAAAGTGGTGGTTTTCATTGAACTGTCAATTGTCCATGAAATTTTTTATAACATGAAATCTTTGAAGATCTTTCCTTGATATTTCGGAAGTATGTGAGTTACAAAATGAAATCAATAGTTGACAGAATTGCACAGCCTCAGAAAAGAGTTCAGGGGGTGATGGTGGTAAATTTGGACTTTATTCTACACTGTCTTTGATGTTTTCCTTTTAAATGACCCCCTTTCATTTTTTCTCTTTCATTAGAGGGAAGAGAGGAAGCTCGGCATAGTGTACCTTGGAGTCAGCAAGACCTAGATTCAGTACCCACCTCAGATACATACTGGCTTTGTGACCCTTGGCATATTGCTTACACTTGCAAGGCCTCCAGGCATCTAAGATTTCTAGGTTAGGAGAAGGTTTGAACTGCTTTGGAAGGGAAATTTTCTCACTGGGAATTCCCTACATAGATGAAATCATAGGTCCAGTAAAAAAAAAAGCCAAAAAGAAATAATGAAATTTCTGGGGCAAGAATACAGAAATTGTTGATTTGCAAGCTATTTAGAGGAAATGTATGGGAGCAGAAAAGTCTTGACTTTGTGTGTGTGGAGGGATATTATGAAAAACAAAATAGATTTGGAAAAATGCTATCTTTCCATGTTACCAGGAGTATCCTCCTGTCCCCTTTTTTGTAATACTATACTATAACAATACAAAACCAATGAAAATTACTGGCTAGTTTCTCTTATCAAGCTTTATGATATTGAAGGGTAAAGGAAAGGAAACTTGAAAATAAACTAGAGTAGAGAAAGTGCCTGGGAAATCTAGATGGAAAAGATTGAATTTCCAGATGAGGAGAAATCTATGCATAGAAAATTTAAAGTTAACAATAGTGGATTTCTATAATTCATTAAGAACTGGAGACAACCAAAGGTAAAAAAATTCAATAAATCAGTGTGGCAACCATGGCACCATTGAGATAATTTGCCATTACCATCATAGAGATACCAAAATAAATTCCCAGAGATGGTAATAAAGTTGACAACCTGTGACAGTACTGATTTCCTCACCACTGGATAGCTTGCCATTTACCTCCGCGCTGAACACAGCAACAAGAGAAGCAAACAATCATCAGTTTCTGCTGATTTTTTTTCTTCTCCCACCCAGCCTTATTCAGCATATCCTTTTCCCACTCTGCTCATCTCAGAAGGCAGGTCATATACCTGACCTGCATTAGCATCGCTAGCAAGTGCAATTATATCTCTCCTAAGCCCCCACCAGTATTCTGTTAAGTACACTAGAGACCTGACCCTCTGAGCTCATAGGAATCCTATATCTACAATTAAATTACTCTAAAATAAAGGCCAACACCCAGAGTCAGCAAAGAGAGCTCTAAGTGAAGCTTTTCTGAGTAGTCCCATGAAGGGTTTTAGAGCTAATGAAGGTGTTTATGCCTGTGTGAGTTCCACACACAGGCATATAGGGAGACATATACATGAATCATTATGTGCTTGCCACGTTGTTCATTTGGTTCGTATAATACATAAAACCTTTAGCCCATTATTTATGCTCTTGGCTTCTACTTCACAATAGCTCATCAACTCTCTTTCATCTCAAATATAAAGCCTTGTTAATGGCCTGATATATGAAGTATGAGGTCACCTGATTCACACCATGTGAGGACAAGATGGAATGAAATTGATCCTTTAGTACATGAGATGCTAAGTGATTGAGCCTGCCCCAGTGACAGATAACATGCAATTCTCTGAAGGCATAAAATTGCTGGAATAGCATTCATTCTTTCTAGCCCCTCGACTCCCTGAGAATGCCTTACAGAGTAAATATCAGGATATTAGATCTAAAAGGCACTTTAGATATCATCAAGTTCAACATGTTTATTTTATAGATGAGGAGAGACCCACACTAGCCTGTGTCCCATAACTAGCAAATAATAGAGAAGAAATTTGAACTCAGATCTTCTAACATCAAATATAGCACTCTTTCCCCTATACCATACTGCCACCTTTTGGAGAGACCATGGAATTGGTGGAAATGACTTCACCCTCATCAATTACACTATAAACACAGAAACAAAGAAAGAGCTGGAAAAGAAATCAAAGTTAATCCAGTGCATGGAGCAAACAGTTGGCATGAGGTTTAGAAACCAAGGAGCAAAATGAATCCAAAGTTGGAATGGATACAGGTGTCCTCGTTAAATTCTATATTAGGCAATAGTTCCCAGGGAGATGGAAGAAATTGAACAATTGAGTAGTCTAGGACTTCAGGTATGAGGCATGACCTCCAAAATAGATCTGATAAGCATGTTTATTTGTTTGTATTATACACAATGGTATAATAATGAATGCTCCCATTGATGCAGTCTGGGATGCTTTTGTCTGTAAACTCAGTTTGTAAAATCTCACTTGTGTTTGGGTACCTATGTATGTAACATCAGTTTGTAAGAAGCCTGTGCAATTAAGTTATAAAAGTCACACTTTCCCCCAGCCATAAAAGCATTAACTCTGCTTCTCCCCTGTCCCCAGCCTGAAAGTCTTTTTCCTTGAGCTAGCACTCTTTCCAGATACAGTACCTATGAATCCTTCAAAAGCATTCTATAAACAAACCCTTAGAGAAATGCATACCTCCTTTGTTCTAAGGGGCCAGCTGTACCCAAAAGCCTTGAACAACATTATCAGAGAGATAACTCCCTCCCAATATGGTACTTCCTGAATCCCTAATCAGTCTAGCTCCCAGACTTGGCAGCTCCTGAAATAATCAAGCCTATCCTCCCAACAGCCATATGGGCCATAGCATCTTCATTCTTGACCAAAAAAGTAACATAGTGATGTCACAAGGCAAAAAACACACCTCCAGGTAGCCCCCCCAGTGGGATATCCTGGTGAATTATGGGCAATACACCTGAGCAGTTGATACAAAAAATACATTTCCCTTTAAGCACTGACCACTCCTAAACTCCTCCCAAATTCCACCTTTGCCCACCTAGTTAGCATAATTAGCCTTTGACTGACAGTTTTATCACTATAAAAACTGCACCTCTATCCCATACACTTTGCAGGTTCCCTTAACCTTTCCCTGCCCACTGCACAGCATAAAACTTTCTCACTCGGTCTTTTATCCCTGTACTTTGCAGGTCCCCCTATTTCTCCTGCCTTCTGCTAAGTCAGCATAATAATAAACTTTGTAACTTTGCCAAAAGATAGCTTGAGTCCTGTGAAATTCTTTCCAGACAAGAACCCTCAAGGGATTCATATGAGATCCCTCAGATGCCCACCTCTCCTAAACCTCTTCACCATATAATTTCCTTCAATTTGTTTTTGCCTTTTCCTTCACATGGAGTGCCTGTTGACTTCCTTTCTCTTTAAGTAAATCCTCCTTATTTTGGAAGGACAGCTCAAATGCCTTTTCTTTCAAGAAGTCTTTGTTTTAACAAAATGTTATTAAGTGTCTACTGTATGCAGAATGTAGTGCTAAGCACTTATGGGAGGTAGTATTTTCAATAAGACATAGTTTGCTCCAAGGTCATAAAGTAGATGATATGCCCAGTGCTTTGCTCCAGAGTGCCAAAATGAATAGGGAAACAAGAACTGTTAGGGTCATTCAATAATGTGGAAACTGAATTAAGTACCCGTTTAGAGAGAACAATTATTTAAAATGAGAAACTACCAGATAGGCATTATTCTCCTCCTATATAGAACACCCTAAGCTAATTCTACCTTCTGCAGTTCCACTCCCTGTGTTAGCCGTGAAATGGTTGCTCTGTATCCCAATGCCAGCATCACGGAGGGTAGTATTCCAGTGCCTTTGTCTTTGCCCCAGTGTGTTGTATAAGGTTTGTCCAGGATCCCAGAAACATTTATCATGGCTCTGGTCCTTGCTCTCATTGAGCACACAGTCTATTAGGGGTATAGGATGTAAAACAGAAACATCTCAACACAAAAATGCATAAAAATAAACTCATAAGCAAACTACAATGTATGCTGTGGAACCCTACTCCATTTAGCCCACAGAGATTTCTCCCTCTTCACAATTCACAGTATTCGCCATTTATCTTACCAGATTAGCATCATGTAATATGCTGCTTTTTTTTAATGTACTGTTTATTTATCTTTTTGTGTTCTTATAGCTTGCACCTCGATGGTAAGAGTCGTGCTTTTTTATTCTTTAAATTCTTTATCATTGCTCAGATACTGCCCTATAAACAGTAAATACTCAATAAATAAATAATTGATTTGACTGATTCCCTTTCTTCTTGATTTATGACAACTAATATTTCATTGATTTCTTATATTCTAAAATCCGTAAATACTAAAATAGGCCACATATAACAGGCTCATAAGTCTAGAGGTAGGAGAAATTTTAGGAGCAATCTAGTTCAAACTTATCATTTTACACATGGGGAAACTGAATGCCAGAGGGGTTTAGAGAAGAGAGATTATCAATTTGATGAATGGCAGAGTCTAGATTGAAACCCAGGTCATCTAACACCAAATCCAGTGCTTTGTACCACTTTGCCTCCAAATGGATCAATTGACATCTGTCATGGAATTATCTAGTCATATAATCTAGTTGGAATGATGCATAAAATTAGGGGAAGAGAGCTGATTATACAGCATTGGGCTTCTTTATTCCCCCTATGGCTTCTTAGTGTTTGTCTGGATGTGGAGCTGCCTTTGAAAACCTTTGTACTTTCATTTAGTTCAGCTCCACAGCATGCAGAGAAAGATGAAAACCCATCCTTGCATGAAGTCTTATATCAGGGTTTAGCTCTAAATTTACCAGCCACTAATTTCATTGAGTGCTTCTATTTGTTCTTTGATTACACATACACTTACTGATTTCAAAGAGGAAGAGCAGAAGGGGATTAAAATGCTTGAGTCAGAAGACAGCCCTGGGTGGTACCTTCAGCAGTACAGACCTTATATGTCATTTGGGGTTTCAGGAATTTCAGTTATAACCAAAACTTGGGAAGAATCACAAATAACAACTCCTGGCAAAATACCAGTAAATACTGGTGAGAGGATAGCAGAAAGTACAATGCATTCTAGGGATTTTTATAAAATGTATTATTAGAGAAAAAATATGAAGTCTTGGATTACTACTACTGCAACCCATTGTGTCTTGAGGAATTCTGCTCCTTTATGATGGCCAAAGTTACCACTGTCTTGCTAGATATAATAATGTTAAGGTCAATTTAACTTGACCTGTTAATGGAACCCACCACAAGCATCATTAGGAGTAGCTGGGTCTTATAACACTAAAGAAAGATAGTTATTGTTCCCTGCTATGGCACATAGCCTTCCCATGTTAAGTGACTATACTCCTAAGTTGGGTGTTAGGGAGCATCAGGAAACAGCCAGAGAACTAGAATATGTGATTTTAACATAATGGCACAGTGCCCTGGTGCTATTAGTATGGCAGTATGGAAAGAGAGGTAGTGAGGGCATATTCTGAATTTGCATATGTTATCAGAGCAGAGGGGGCATGGAAGGAGAGTCAGAAACTTTCATGAGTGTGTGTTTTAGAAGAGACCTAACAGAGAGAGCAAGTGGTTGACTGAAGAAACTGTTTGAAGGTCCCTTTAGGTGTAGATTATACTGTGAAATTTCTTCTGAGTATGGGCATAATGTCCAAAGGAAAGACTAGGATTTCTAGTGTTGTTTCTTCCACCCTATATCCATGCAGTCTACCCAAATGATAAGTAAAATTGGAAAGAATAGTTTTCCTGGCATAGCTTAGTTGAGTTGTAGGAAGGTCCGAGTATTCCTCTGGGTTTTTCCGTTGGTGGTAGAATGCTTTGGTGTTGCACAAGACAGTCCTGAATCACTTGACAAAAATATTCATAAGATCATAAAAGTCTCTATTTTTCTTACAAGTTGTTTATAATAATAGTTAATATTTAAGTAGCACTTTACATGTAGTATTTCATTTGATTCTCAGTACAGACTCTGTCAGGTAGGTGCTATTATTATCATCTTCATGTTATAGATGAGGAAACAGATTGACAGTGTAAGTCAGTGTCACACAGTGATGAAGTAGATGAGGCAGGATATGAATTCAGGTCTCTCTCCCTACCCACTCTGCAATGTAGCTGCCTGATTATTCAGTCAGAGGGGAATTTTTCTCCAAGTTATAGTCACATTCCGGACTCTGACCACTTTCTTTTTATTCCCCATTTTGAGGAACAACATAAACAAGGGCTGAGTGGAGAAAATGAATGCATTGTCTTCATTTGCTCTATTTGGAAAATAGGTCGAAGGAGTAGAAACCTTTCATGATACATAGGCATCCCACAAACTGGTACACTGATATCCCCCCCTAGTAATGCATTGAAGTGCTTTTATTATTTATTTCTCAGTTCTTGCCAGCCTCCTTCCAGCTTAGAAAGGATACCTATAACTCTGTCAGTTTCAAAGCCCTATACTCATGACTCTTTTAAGGCATAACAGATTAAAATTACGAGAACTAACTCTGAGCCCAGTCCCTGGAACATAAATGCTTAACAATGGTTGTTTCCTAATAAAGCTTTTCTGTTTCTTACACTTGGAATAGAGCAAATGCACACACACACACACACACACACACACTGTACATTAACCTAGTAGTTTCCTTATTGCCTCTACACAAACCATTTATATGGTATTAATGTAATGTGATCTGTTCCTTCTTCTCCTCATTCACAGCTTTTCTTTAACTCCATAAGCAAGGTATCAATCAGTTATTTATTTGCCCTAAAAATCAACACAGAGTAGCCAAGTAAATCAAGAATGAAATTTCCAGGTAAAGTGTGCCACAGACAAGTGTAAGCTCTAAACTTAGAGGGCCTTATATAGTCCAGACTGATTGATTAGTACCATTTGATCTGAGTCCATTTGAATATTTAAAAAATCTGAACAAAGTTTCTTTTAGCATTTAGAATCAGATAGATGGCACAGTGGATAGAGTGCTGGGATGGAGTCAGGAAAACAGATCTTCCTGAGTTCAAGTCCAGTCTCAGATACTTAATTATTGTGTGACCTTGGGCAGGTCACTTAACCTTCTTTACCTTGTTTCCTCATCTGTAAAATGAGCTAGAGAAGTAAATGCAAACTACTCCATTATCTTTGCCAAGAAAACCCAAAATGGCTTCATGAAGAGTCAGACTCAACTGAAAACAACTGAACAACAAAAGATAGTACAGTATTTAGAGTTCTATACCTGGACTTAGGAAGACCTGAATCCAAATCTATCCTCAACCCTTCCTGGCTACATGACCCTAGGCAGAACTCTATCTACCTTTGCTTTCTCAACTGTAAAATAGTGTTAATAATGACACTTGTTGCGAGATCGAATGAAATATTCATGAAATGCTCAACATAGTAGCTGTCACAGAGGAGGTCCTTAATAAATGCTTGGGCCCATCTTCCTTTCCCAGGATTGCATGCTCAATAACAGATTTATATGTCTGTATAGTCTGATACTCAAAAGGTTCGATTTTTCTTGCTTTACAATTATTTTGTTAAATCACAAAATCATTCCATTAAACACTTTAAAAATATTTCTTTTGTTTATTTTAATCAATTCAATAAACATTTATTAAGTGTCTATTATGGACTAGATACTGTGCTAAGTACTACAGATATAAAAAGAATTAAAAGATAGTCTCTGCCGTCAAGGAGCTTACAATCTAATGGAATGCAATCTAGTAGTCATAGAATCTTATAGGTTTAAAACTGGAAGGGATATATTGATTTTAAAGATGAGCATCTGATTTTCAAATAGGATAAGTAACTTTGCTAAGTTCACACAGCAAAAAATCCAACATTTGAACCAAAGGCCTGATATCAAAACTAGTAGGTTTTCATTTAACTTTATTGTAATACTGTAATTTCACATTCATTTCTTAAAATGGTATTACTTCCTAAAATACTATTATTGTAACATACTGTTTCATAATATACATTCCTAATCCCACTATGCCCTTCCTCCTTGCCTTGCTGAATGAAGTATTCTATATAAAATAGGTTAAAGAAAAAAATTTCAGCAAAACCATTTACCATGTCTGATAGCATGTTTAACACTACTTATCCTCAATGTTCTGCTTTTCCAATGAAGGCAAGGTAAAACTTTTTTTAAAAAAATTTCTTCACTGGGGTCATTATCATTGCATAGCACTCAGTGTCTTGCACTCTTTGGATTTATTATTTTTCAGGTTGTATTTAATTCTGCATCTGTTCTTGTGCCTAGTCATGATTATCTGGATTCTTGAAATTCATTTCTTATGGTGAAATAGTATTCCATTACACTCATGTTATTACAATTTGCTTAACCACTTCACAATTAATAGGTACCCACTTTATTTCTAATTCTTTCTTAGAAAAAATGCAGCTATGAATTTTTTTGGTATCTGTGGAAATACTCTTTGACCCCCTTAGGGTATATACCTAATTGTAGAATTTCTAGGTCAAAAAGAATAGAAATTTTATTCACATTCATATACTTCTAAATTGTTTTTACCTCCATTGACAGTGAGGTAGTATGCCTTTCTCAAACACCTCCATCATTGATTATTCCCATGTTTGTCATTACTG